>JAULSY010000126.1:0-100478 GCA_030512305.1 Cercophora samala
ACACCGACTTTTCCATCGCTTGCAGCCAAACCGTCGAAAAACACGTCTTCCATCACTGCTTTCCTTGCCCCACGGCTTGCCCTGCCCATCAAGGTTCCCGCAGCCAATACTGCCGCCTCAGGTCTCACCGCCCTGCGCCTGACCCTAACCCTCACCTAACTGCACCCACATACAACACCATATCCATCATCACACACATCACCACATCCACTGCCCTGGGCTTCACTGGCACCGGCACTGGCACCGGCACCGGCACAGGCACTGGCACTGGCACCCGCCCGGCACTGGCACCCACGACGGCACACCTATCAACCTACCTGCCCAAGGCCCTCCCAGCACCGCTCACGACTTCCATCCATCCACCTGCCCAGGGCCCTCCCGACTGCCCTCCCGACTGCCCTCCCGACTGCCCTCCCGACTGCCCTCCCGACTGCCTTTCCGACTGCCCTCCCGACTGCTCTCCTACATCCTCAACACCATACCCATCCTCTCGCTCCCTTATCACTAGCCTCACTTTCAACGGCAACAGTCCCTACATTAACTCATATACCTGCTAAGGCCCTGCCTCACTGGCTCCTACAGCTCCTACAGTGACGGCTGACGCATTACACATTACATTTACCTGTATGCTAAGGCCTTGGCAGATCCATTGATTTGAACGCCTCAGGGTCTTTGAACCGGCTCGCAACCAGGGCCCTACGGCTTACTGGGAGGCCCGTGAGCTCCAGAAATCAATCCCGGTTTTATTTCTTTTGACGCCTTTCCTAAGGGCGTAGGTGGTATCCCTGTCGATTTCCTAATTCGGTCCCCCCCCGACTGTCTCGCGATCGGGAAATGGGAAGCGGTAACAAATTTGTTACCTGCACTTCGTACCTCAGTTCCGGTGACAAATTTATTCCCGCCATACCCAATTGATCCGGCCCACAATTAGTCATTAAAACTGCCAAGTCTTCCGTTCCACTTTTCAGCTGCCTATATGAAAGGGTCCGCTACGTCATTGCCCAGACAGTCGGTTTTTATACCACTCCATCGTTTGTTGCTTGCAGGGACCATCTTCCACACGCAACACACAGCACACATCAACCACGTCTCTCACAGCAGGAGCAGCAGCATACTTCAATTTCTACCGAGAGCACTGCCAGAAGAACCATCACGACACCAACAACAAACCATGTCACACCCAACCTCGGGCCAGTCCCCCTCGGCCTCCGTGCCATCCCAACCCCCCAAGTCAGAAGCATACAACGCCGGCACTGGTGTCAATGCCAGTGCCAGTGCCGCCCCCATGCATCTCCGACACCCCATGACGCGCAACCTTTCCGAGTTTGCTGTGGGCGACACACCCCTCGCAACGGCCTCCCCCACCGCCAACGCCCCCGGCACCGATTACCTCTCTTGCCGCCGCAACCCCTACAGCCAGCCTTCCGGCAACCCCACGGCGGGATCTCTTGAGCGAGGCGTTCACGGCGGGAAGCCCACTACCGAGCGCGAGAGAAGAGCTACACGCTACGAGGGCGAGCAAGACAGCGACGGGAGAGAGGCGTTGCAGAACGAGAATGAAGATGCTCAGGGCAAGATGGAAACATATGGCGAGGGCGAGGTTGCTGATGCGGTGGAACGCACGAGACGTAGGGAAACCAGTGGCGGGCCGCATGGGCGAGTGAGGGGGGAGGTGAGCTTCTTGGGGGAGGAGGGCGATCTGGAGAGGATGAAGGCGCGGCAGGAGGTGGAGAGGACACAGATCAAGAAGATGAGGGAGAGGGGGGAGGATGTGGATGGTCGGGGTGGTAGGGAGGAGAGGAAGCCGAGTGTGGAGGTTTGAGCTTGACAATGTCAAGGGAGATGTGTATGCACTCAGGCAACGCGCTTATTAGACTACTATCGACTATTAATACCAGCTGGTTTCTCGCTGTGCTCTGTCATTTTCGCCAACCGACGTTTCCTGATCTTGTTTACTCTGGTGCCGTTACGCTCCTCCTCTCCCGCCAGCTCCAGATGCCTCGCTTTGACCAACGGGCTCTTCCACTTGTTCACATCGCAGTTCTCGCCGATGACGTAGAGGTTCATCCCGATCCCCAGCCAGTACATCTCGGCGCTGAGCATGTTCCAGCTCGTCTGGTCCTTCTGCTGGACGCCAATGTAGTCCACCATCAAAACGTTTGGCCACGACTCGGGGCTCATCCCGGCCATGCCCGCCCAGTAGAGAGCTGGGTTGACCTGCTGGATGGCAAAGGCCTGGAGGCCATACACAGTCGACGCCACCGCGTCCGGGGAGGCGAGCCACTGGGCGATGTGGAACTGACCAAAGTCCTTGTCCCCGCCGCGCTTGAGGCTCTTGAAGTTGTTGATCTGATCGGGCGCCAGGGCGCTGATGTCTTGCATGTTGGACCAGTGATCCTTAAGACCGATCCTGTTTTGGGCGTACAATCCATCTCCGATGGCTTCTTTGGGCACGTCCTTGAGGTTCTGCCCGTTGAGCAGAAAGATGACGCAGCCTTTTCCGTCGTTGCGGTCCATGAAGTAGGACGCCGGCTGGTTCTGGAAGGGGACCGAGGTGTCGAGGTTCGGGCAGCGGTTGTTGACCCCGCGCATCTTGGAGAGGAAGTCGTTCCAGAGCTGGGTGTTCCAGTAGATGGGGCCGCGGTCGGCGTTCTCGTAGCGGCCGATGAGGTACCGGACGCTGAAGAAGATGAGCTCGCCCGGGTTCTCACGGGTGAAGAGGTTGATCTCGGAGATGACCTCGTCTAGGGACTCGCCCGAGTTGCCGATGCATACCGTGGCCGTTTCGTCGTTGACGTGGAGGGTGTGGAAGCCGAGGTTGCGGGCCGAGTTGCTGTTGTCGTGGACGGAGCCGACACGCAAGTCGAACCAGCGGGCGCCGGCGCGGAGTTGGTCGTAGATGTTGATGCCCTGGTTTTGGGTGTTGAACGAGTTTCCGATGGATTTGATCCTGTTGGTTATCTTGGACATGCCCGAGTCGTGGGTGCCCGGGAGGAAGAGATGCCGGACGGGCCTGTCTTTGATGGTGTTGTAGATCCAACGCATCCATCCACCTCTGTCGTGGCGGAGGGAAGAATAAAAGCCGTATTTGGCGCTGCCGGTTATGACCAAAGTGACCGAGCTCTCACCGCCGGGGAACTTGTAGACGCGTTGGCCTAGATTCATCCCAGAGAGATCGAGGGTGACGGACCGCTGGTCAACGATACCGCCGGTGCCCTTGAGGCGCAGGGCAAACTTCTTGTCGGTTCCATCGATGCGGTAGTAAGCCTCCCCAGCATCGTCTTGAGTAGCGATTCTATTGCGGTACTCGACGGTGTTCTGTCTGCTTCTGCCCTGGGGAACGTCGCCAAAGTCAAAGGTGTTCATTTGGTACGAGTGGGTGTTTTCAAGCTTGAACCGGTGGGGGGTTAGGTTCACGACTGATATGTAGAACTTGCTCGAGAACATGTTGGTCGGGCTCATGAAGAGACTGGTGGGTTGATATTTTCCGGCTGGCGTCTGTTCGGTGCTGAAGGTGCGGTCTTGGGGTTTGCAGGCATCTTGAGCATGTACCAGCAAGCTGGCGAAGCTGGCCACGAAAGCCAACGACTGGAAGATTCTCATGGCTGTGGTGAGGTGAGGCTGTCTGATTGGAGAAGATGCAAAGGAGTGACTGAAAAAGAATACAGGTAATATAGAGAAACGGCACTACCAGACCATGGCTATGAGGAGCGGAATACCTGCTCTACTGGGAGCAAGTGAAACGAGACGGCATGGGACGAAGTGAATTGTTTTATATCAGCTTCCCTATCATTATCAATAGTGAATCAAACTCACCTCTTGGTGAAAAAAAGGGGGGATGGAAGACCCCTGGAGCATTCAAGGTTGGGCATTGTCTTGAATTTCCACCGAGGTGCCGATTCGGTCGTTGACCATGTGGCCTAGTTTTTCCACAACTCCAATGGAACGTATTACCTGAAGGCCGTCCCCTGAGCATTTCTCTCGGCTCCTGGGTGGCTTTTATGGAAGGAGTTTTACTTGGTGCCAGCAGCAGATCGTGGGAGGTCTCAGTGTCCAATCACCTGCCATGCCGTCTCCAAGTCCTGTGACGCTAACACCCGAGGCGTCAAAGTGGCACAGCTGCGGGCCGAATCATAGGCCGCCGAAGGAGCTGTCAAAAGTGCAACGTGCCATTGGGTACTTTTCGCCGACCGAGATAAATTGAAATCCTACCCTTGACTCCCACCGGATCCTGCCCACTGACTACTGTCAAATTCAGTATGGGGGTCCAAAAAGTGGTTAATTTTGGTGTTGTGTGTGGGAAGAGCCTACCTCCCAGGGTGACCTAGAGGGAGGTGGTCTTAACTACCTTGCCAAGGCCTTAATTTTAAGTCCATTTAATCTAACATACCCCCTAGCTAACGCCTTACTAAGGGTATTAGGTGCTTACATCCTGAAGCCCTGATTTTTTATATCTATTACTGTGAAGCCTTGATTTTTATTTAAACTTCTATAATCCTGTGATAATATAGTATAATTAGGTGCTTTTTACTACTATTTTAAATCCTTTTTAGCCATTACTTTTGCTTTATTACCGGCCTGGTATATGAAAACCTACTTAAAAAAGCTTTTTTTCCCTCTATAAAACCTACTTAAAGAGCTTTTTTCCTTTATAAAACCTACTTAAAGAGCTTTTTTCTTAATATATTAGCTTTCTGGCTTTATTATATATTTATTTCGAAGAACTTTTTACCAGGTTTTTTAACTTTTTAGTTTTTATTTACTTTATAGGTTTTAATGGTTAATAGGTTTATTGGCTAGTAGACTTGTTAGTTTGTTAGTAGGTTTGTTAGTTTTTATTATTATTTTTTATAGAGTATAGGTATAGTTAATTGCTTAATTAAGTAGTGTATTTATTAAGTAATATATTTATTAAATAATGTAATTAGTAAGTAATTGATTTAGTAATTAAGGTTTGTAATTGTTGCTTTTGTTTAAGTAGGGAAAACGGTTAACGGTTTATTAAAGTAATATAGTTACCGGTTTATTTAAATAGTATAGTTACCGGTTTATTTAACGGCTTTATTGATTAGGTGCTTAACGGCTTTGTTAATTAAGTGTTTAACGGCTTTAGTAATTAGGTATTTAACGGCTTTAGTTATTAGTTAAATACTATAGTTACCGGCTTATTTAAATAGGTTTTTAACTGTTTAATTAAATAGGGCGGTTATTTATTTACTAGAAGAGCTTTTAACTATTTAATTAAATAGGGCGGTTATTTACTTATTTAAGTAACGTAATTGCCGATTCTCTTAAGTAATAGTTACCGGTTTATTAAAGTAGCGTTTATTGGTTTATTAAAGTAATGTAACTTGTCTATAAGTAAGTAATAATTATACGTAGATACGTTACGCTACCGGTACGGTTCTACTTATTTATTAGTAGTACTTATAATAGTAATAATAGTAGTTATTAAGGATAGTTTTTTACTATTAGTTATATTGGTTAAGTATTTACTTTAAAGGCTTATTTAAATACGTTAATAGCTTTATTAAGCGGTTAATTGCTTCTTAAGTAATTAATAGTTTTATTAAGCGCCTTAATAACGTTCGCGTTAAACGTTATTAGCGCCTACGTTAATAATATTATTAATTACTTTTCTTAAGGTACTAATAGCTAGTATAGAAAATACTTCTAGTAAAGGTAGCTTGGTTAACCGGTTATTAACCGGAACCGGATACTCTTTATTATCCGCTCCTATTTTTAATTTAGAGGCTTTTTAAGGGATCTCTAAGATATATATTGCTATTCTTAAATCGGTAAGCCTATCTTTAAGCCTTATAGGAAATAGGGCAGTGCTTTAACTTTTTCTTATACCGTTAATATAGCCTTAATAGTATTAATAAAAGTTTGCCTATTATTAACGGCTTACCTATTATTAGCTTATATACTTAATTAAGTAGTATTCCTTATAAATAAGTAGCGGATTAAGTACAAATACGCCGCTTTACCGGTATAGGTACGCCGCTTTACTAGCTTACAACTATATATTTAATAAAAAAGGGACTTTCGCTAGTACTTACGGTTATTACTTACCACTATTATAGTAAAATAGTTACCCCCGAGGATAACTTTGGTGGGTAGTTAACGGCTTTATAGCTATTAAATTATACCCGATATACTATATATAGAGGAGTATTATTAAGTGTTAGAAAGGCGTTTTACGGTTTTAATGTTTTTAAAGTAATTAGGCTTAATAAGCCAGGCCTTACCTCTTAAATCTATCCTTAATTAAAGGTAAGGCTATTAAATTCAGAGAAAAATCTCCGGCGCTAATAGATATAAGTTACTTTAATTAGAGAGTACGATTTCTATTTATTTATCCGATTAGACCTTTTTTACGTAATTAAAGTTTAAAGACCTAAATAAACTTTCGATAGGTTAGTTAATAACGCCTTTATTAAGTACCTTATTAAACTATTAATTATTACATTATAAGCTTACTAGTATTAGCTTACTACTATTAACTACTACGTTAACGCCCTATTATTATACTTAGCGGGAGAACTATTTTAGCGTAAGGTAAGGCTTTCGGTTATTCCGGTAACTAATCGGGCCGACGCTTTCTTACCACCCGCTCCCAACCTCCGCAAGCTTAATAACTCCTTAACGGTAGATCTTTATATTATTTATTAATAATAAAAGTAATACTCGGGCTTCTCTTAACCTCCGTAAGCTTATTAGCCCTTAATAAGTTACTTCCGTAAAGTTTTTCTTCTATTAGTAAATACGCTAATAAGGCTACTTTAAAAGCATACTTATAAGTTAATTATAGTTTAAAAGAACTATAGCTTTATAAAGGATATTAAACGTATATAACCGCTCCTTTAAATAGTGTATTTAATTAATTACGAACTACTTAAATATATTAAAATAAAGGGCGTATAGGTATTACTTTAGGCGGTTAATTAAATAAAGGACTTAAATATATCGGTAATAATACTAGTTAAATATTTTGGAAGCGCTATTTATATATACCGCTTAAGCGGTTAAATTAAACAAAGCGACTTTTAATTAAATAATACTTAATCGGTTAAGTAAGAAAGGAAAGGTATAATTTTAATTACTTTAAAAAGGTAGATTATTAATTAAGGTCTTATAAACTAAATACTTATATTTAATTATATAACCTATTAAAAGGTATACTAATTAAACTAAGCGATTTAATTAAACTAAGCGATTTAAAGGATCTAAATTTAAACGATCCGATTAAACTAAGCAATCCGGTTATTTAATTAAATAAAGTATTATAATCTTAAATATATCGGTAACGTTATAAATATACTACAATTAAATTAAGTAATTACCGGTTAAACTAAGTCGCTTTTAATTAAACTAGGTAGTTCTTAAATAAGTTAAATAGTTCCTAAATAAGCTAAATAGTTCCCGATTAAACTAAGTCGCTTCTAATTAAACTAAGTAGTTTTTAAATAAATTAAGTAATTCCCGATTAAATTAAATCGCTTTTATTAAACTATAAGACTTATTAATTAAGTAAGTAACTTTTAATTAAATAATTAAGCTAAACGATTTAATAGTTTAAACTATATAGCTTTAATTATTTCGGAAACGTTACTTACACGCCCCGATTAATTTTAAAGGTAATAATTATAAAGATTAATTATAAAGGTTTTAATTACTATAGGTTTTTATTAATTAAACTAAGGGACTTACTTATAGGAAATACTTCCTAATAGTATAATTAATAACCGCCTTAGTAGCGCTTAATAGTTACTACGGTAGTATTTAATAATTACTTTAATAGTACTAATTAAATTATAAATACCTTAGTGGTTCCAATTTAATTAAGAAAGCCTAAGAGTACTTAAATAGCGTTAATTAAATTATGGTTATTAAAAGAGTTACTTATAAGTATTAGTAATTACCGTAAGCTTCCGATTAAATTAGGGGAATTACTGGTTTTCCTATAACTTAATTAAACGACTTTTAATTAAACTATAATTATTTTAAAGGTTAATTATAAGGTAGGCTTACGTTTATAACTACTATAATAGTATCTAGTATTTACTATAATAACGCTCTAAGTATACTATAGTTACGTTTAATAAACGCTTTAATAACGCCCCGATTAATCTAAGTAATTTGATTTTGTTATAATTAATTAAGAAAGGTAAGATTTATATTACTTTAATTACCTATAGGTAAACTAAGCCTTTAAATCGATTAAGGGATTTTTTATAAAGTTAAAAGTAATAAACGTATTATTAATATATTAAAAGCATTATAGTTATATAGTTTAAATTTAAAAAACCTATTTAATTAAATATATTACTTTTATTTAATTAAACGTTATAGCCGCTAGATTAAACGTAGTTATTAATTAATTTAACCGTTATAACCGCTTAAATAAGCTTATTATAATTATTTAAATAAGCTTTTTAATTATTCAAATAAGCAAATTAAGCTTAATAGTACCGGAATCTAGGAACAGTCAATTATTAGATTAAATAAGGAGATTAAATAAGGGAGATTAAATAAGAGACCCCGCCTTATGCCCCACCTACCTAGGCCCCACCTTACAAATCCTGTAAGTAGGTCCTACACATAGGCTAAAAAATACCCTACAAAAAAGCTTTTTCCACACTACTAGAAAATCCCTGCCCTTTTACACAATTAATTACCTTTTACCATACCTTTACTATTTATAATATTTAGACCTTATAAATCGGTAATAAGTAATAACTACGACTTTATTATTAAATATAATTATTTAACCGAATAACTAACTACCCTATAACTATCCTTAACTAGCAATTTCCGCCCTCGCAATTACCTTACTTTAAACCAATCGCAATCGTTACTACCTCTATCGATCGACAGATTAAACTTTAATTATACCGACTATTAAATAAATCTTTAAAACGCTATTCGTTAATTAATACATCTTCCGTAAAACCCCGTCTTCCGCTAAATTCGTCGTTACTATCGAAACCTTATTTACTTCCCTATATCGGTTAAATACTTTTATATAATAATATTTTTAAATTTAAACCCGTTAATATTTAATAAACTTAAATAATTAAGTATTTTTCACTTTAACATTAAAGGATTCCTTTACTATATTTTCTAACCTAAACTATTTAATTAATTTAATATCTATAATTAAATTTAAATATATTATAAACTAAAAGAAAAGTTCCCTATTTACTTACTTCTTTACTTTATTACTCCCCCTTTATTTTAAAAGTTTATAAAATTATCGTTTATAACTTATAATTATAAACAGCCTTAATATAAAAGATAAGTTATCTTTTACTTATAATATTAATTAATCGCTAATATAATAAAATATTAACTTAAAAGACCGTCGTCAGATACGTTTATCGTTATATAAAGCCTAAATATTAAAAACTCTTAATATTAAACTACTAACGATAATTAATTTTTAAATTAAATCGAGATTAAAATCTATAGCTTTAAAAAATTAATTTAATAATAAAGCAGGTAAAAATAATAACGTAGCTTTAACGAAAAACGACTTTAGTTTTTAAATAAACTTTAAACTTAATTTAATATTATATTTAACCTTTATATTATCCTCCGAAAAATTAAATAAGATTTTCCCCGACGTTAATCTTTATAGCTTCTTTAATATTATTAATCGCTACTATAAAAAAATTATCGAAGTTATTACCGGATCTTTAAGTAAACCGAAGCCGCTACTATTTAATTTATTTAAGAGAAATAAAAATAATATCGATTAATTAAAGCTTTAAATAAACTATTTTATCCCGGTGTAAAAAAAGGTTATTACGTTTATTAAAATCTAGGACCTTAATTACCTTAACCTATTAAAGTTAGTCTAACTTATTTAGGAATATCGCTATAATACTTAAAAATCTTGAAAGGATATCGAAATGTTAAATTAAAATATCGGGGTATTAAACGGAAAATATATTACCTTTAATAAATATATAAATAATATTCGGACTATCGTAAATTCCAAATAGGCCTTAATTTAAACCGGATTAAATAAAGTTATAAAAATAAACGGTAAAGTCGATAAGGTTTTAATAAAGTATTAAATTATAAATAAATTAACGTAAAACACGTTATCCTATATCGGTTAAATAGAAAAGAAAATCCTAACTATTTATAAATAACTTATTTTACTTACCTTCGTTAATATTAATAATAAATCCCTTTAAACCGTTATTAAAAAGTAATAAAATAAAGCTAAAAAAGCTTAACTCTAACTTAAAGTTATAAAGGAGGCTACTAAGCAACTCCGGTAATTAAATAAAAAATATAAATATATAATAATTACCTTTTAAGTTAAATAAAATACTTTAAAAACTAAAGTTTAGTAATAATTAGCCGATTACCTAGAACTTAAATAAATAATAACCGACCTCGAGTTTCGTAAAAATAAAACTACGCGGAAAGTAATTAAATTTAATAATAAATTAAAGAATATTAATACGTAAATAATAATTATTTAAAACCGTATTAACGACTTAAAACTATAGAATATAGTAGCTATTAAGATATTCAAGTATATTATAAATTTAAACCTATTTAACTTGGTTTACTATAAAGTAATTACTTTAGTTTAAAGAGGTTACTATATATAAATAGTAAAAGCTATATAAACCTTTTAATATTAAAGACTAAGCTATACTTTTTACAGTAATACCCCGTAAATATCCCGACTATAGTTTAATTTAATTAAAAACCTTAACGTTTACTTTACTTTTATAATAAAGAGTAACTTTTACTTTAGTAATACTTTATTTATCGTATATATTATTAAAACTCCTAATATTTTTTAAATAACGTCCTATACCGCTTATATAGCTTTAATCGAAGCCGAAAATAAATACTTTAAAAATAACCGTTTACTTAAAAATAATTATTATACTAAATAAGAGGGTATTTATAAAAGTAAGTATTATTTATAAACTATTTTCTTTAATAAAGGCTTTAATATTAAACTTAAAAAGAAGAATATCAGGCTTTTTAACTTTAAAGTAAAGGACCGTATTAATATAAACGTAATTATTAATAGTAATAAAACCTTATTTAATAACGTTAACCTTTTTATTAATTATATCTATAATATAATCGACAACCTTATTTTAAATACTAATTTAAAACTTTAAATCTCTAATTTATTCCCTTCTCTTTTATTAAATACTACTTTACATTAATATAATACTAAATTAACTTTTACTATAAAGATATTTTTCCGTTATTAAGGTTTAAATATATATTTAAACGCTTTTACTATTTATTTCCTTTTTAATCCTATTAAAATTAATAAGTAATTTAATAAAAAACGTTTTTACCTTTACAATATTTATAACAATAACGGTATTATTAAAGTATATTTTTAAAAGATACTATGCTATATTAAAAATATAAGTATCTTTACTTTTAATAACAGGAATTAATAAACTATTTTACACTAGATTTAAATAACCGTAGATATTAATATTTAATAATATTTAAAAGACCCTAAGAAATTTAACTTAATAAAGTAATTTATATTCTATATTAATAAAAAGCGTTTAATTTTAAAGGCAGCGGCTTATCGTTATAATTTAAAGAAATCTTCAAACGATTTATTTACGTCTTTCTCTTATTTTATTTCCTTATTTTTTCGTTATAATTAATCTTACTTTTAAAATCATTATAATAAACGTAACGATATAAATAAATTTAAATATAATATTAATAAATTTAAATATAAAGCATATAATAAATTACATTATAAAAACTAAAACTAGAAGTACAAGAAAAGGGAGGGTTATAATAACCGCCCGCGCTATAACTAAAAACGTAAGGAGTAGGTTTACTTTATCGAAAAATCTATTTAAAAAAAAGACCGATTTTCTTCCTTTACTTTTAACCGTTTTATATTACTATATAGCGACTTTTTAAATTCCGACTCCGACGTAAGTAAATATAATAATTTATTTTTTATTATAAGGCTTAATAATAGCTTTTTTACTATTATTAATAAAAGTTTTTATTATAATAAATATAAATATACTTTTACCTTACGTTATATAAAAAAAGTATACCTATACTATAATTTAAAAGCCGTTAAAGCCAAAAGACTATAACTCCGATTTAATAATCCCTTTTATCGTATATATAAATACTACGCTACACTTTTCCCCTCTTATAATACACTATTTACCTATTTTAAAAATTACTCCTTTATTAAAGGAGGCTAAGTTTAAGAAAAAGACGTTACCCCCGACCTAGGCCTCAAAATTAAAAAACTTTTCTACCGGTAATTCTAAATTAAATAAAAAAAATAAAAGGCTAAAATAATTATATATATTAAGCCCGAAGAACCGGTAAAGTTTTAAATTATTAAGGTACTTAAACTTAATAAAGAACTTAATAAAAAAAGTAACTTATTATCTAATTATACTTATATAAAAGTTAATACTATAAACTAACCTAATAACGTCGTTTTTAAAATCTATTTTAATTTAAAATATAATTATTTACTAATTAACTGTAAATTTCTTAATACATTTAAATATATTATTATTAAAAAAGTAAGTAAAGTCTATAAAGTTAAAGGCGCTTTTATTTACCTTACCGAATTTACTACGTTTTATATTTACTTTATAAAAAAGTTTAAAAATAATAAACTAACCTTTATAAAACTAAAATATATTATTTAAATATTTAATAACCTACCTCCTTTATTATTAATAAACACTAAATTCTTTTATTTTTTTACCGCTATTATTAATTATAATATTAATATAATTATATTTAAAGGCTTAAATAACTTTACCGTCGAATTTAACGTTAAGTTTTACATTAACTAATATTACCGTAAAGTTATTTTTATAAAACGTATAGCTTTACTACTTAACATAAAAGTATATATAAAAGTTTAATATATCGCCGTTCCCTATAACCGCCTTTTTATATTCTAAACTACTTACGCTAATACTTTTAACGCTATTATTAATATTAAAACCTTTAAAGTCATTACGGTTTATAATACTATAAATAAAGTAATAATTATCCTTAAATATACCTACTTTAATAATATTATAAAAGCTAAAGATAGTAATTACTTTAACTTTAATTAATTAAATATTATAAAAATTACTACTTTTACTAACGCTACTATTATTATTATTACTATAAACTTAACTTCCTTTATTAACGGTAAGGAGTTTAATACTTTATTTAAAGTTAATAATTACGTTAAAGCTTTAACCGTAAAATATAAACCTCCTATTTATACTAATATTAAGCCTTTATTAATAAACTTAATTAACTTTATAATTAATTTAAATAATTAAAGTACTATTTACTTTACTTTATTTAATAATACTATTTAAATTAAACTAAGCGATACTTTACTTTCGGACGTAGTATTTAATATTACTTAAGAAACGTCTTAACCGCCCAAACCCCCCAATATACCTATAATATTAAAGAAATATTCGACCTTCGAGCTAAAAATACTTACCGCTTTACCGAAAATAATTACTAATAAAGGTATTTATATATATACTACTAACCGAAAAATAAAATAACGCTTCGTTTAATTTATAAAGAAATTTCCGTAGTTTTAAATAAAAAAGCCTGATTTAATAAATATACTTCCGAAGAAACGGATACGTACTTCGTTAATTAATAAATAGGAGCCGAAGTTAAAACCTTTATAAATATACCCTCTTAACCGGTAAAATCATAAGTTTCTTAATAAAACCTTCGGCGTTTTATATTAATATAGTAAAATATATTTTAATAATAAACTAACCTCCTTTGTTTATTCTATATTTATAATTTAAAAAATAATTAATAGAATTATTAAAGGATACGTTATTATTAATCTACGGTAATTTAATAAAGTTATTATCTCCGACTATTACCTACTTCCTTTATAAATAAATATTATTTAAGTATTATATAATAAATAATATATTATAACTATTAATACGTCAAGCTTTTTCTATTAATTTAAGGTTTACTTACTATATATAAACCGGTTTATATTAATTAATCCCTACAATATAAAAACTCCGTACATTATATTAATAAAATTTAAAAATATACTTACTTATATTTAACGGTATATAAATTAACTATTTAATAAATATAAGTCGTATTATAAAGTATATATTAATAATATTATTATTTTCTTAAATATAACCAAGTAATACTTAAAATATTTAAATATATTCTTCGTACTATTCGATAAAAAGAATATCTCGATCTCTCTAAAAAAGTCTTAACGTAAATATTTTAATATAAAGCTACTTAATTTCCGCGTTAATATATTTAATATAACGACTATTATAAAGCGTATAGCGGTATTTAAAAAATTAACGTTCTTTAATAACTTTATAGCTTTAAAATAATATTTAAATAGCTCTAGCTTTTTTTATTACCTTTTACTATACTATTTAACTATTACTAAATTACTATAAAAACGTAAAATTATACTATTAACTATAAACTATAAGGCCGGTACGTTTAAGATTAGTAATTTAAAAAAACGTAAAAATTACTATTACCAAACTACCTTTATTTTTACCGAATTTAAAAAAAAGTTATTTAAAACTATTTAAGAAATTATATATAAAAAAGATTCTATAGTACTTTATTACTTTTACCCGGATAAAGACCTTTTTATATAATTTAATAGATTTATCGAGAGAGGTTTTAATATAATAATATTTTACGTTTATAATAATTATAAATAAATCTCCGGTATTTATATCTTAATAAATTAAATTTTACCGATTATATTCCTAAATAAAAGTTTAATTAAAGCCGAATTATAATATAGCCTAACTAAACTCAAAGTAATTATCTTAATTTAAACCGTAAAGAAATTTCATACTATATTCCACTTATTAAATAAACCTATTATTATTCTTATAAATCACTATTTTATTAAAGGCTTAATAAAAAAGACCACTATTAAAACATATTTAATAAACTAATCGAATCTCTACTTTATTAACGCTTTAATATACCTCTTTATATATAACTTCTATATATATTATATACTTAGTAAAAAGAATTTTATATTTAATATATTAAATAAATTAAAAATAATTAAAGACTAAAAGAAGCGTAAGGAAAGTATTATCGTTTTAAATAATATTTAATTTACCTTTATTAAAATAAAAATAAATAACGAATTTAAAAAATACTTTATTACCGGCTATAATTTAAACCGTAAATATAAATTAATTATTAAAACCTTTAAGTCTTTAGAAGTTAACAAAAACGCTAAATATTTTTTTTACTTTAAATTACCGTTTATTATTATAAATAACTTACTATATAATATTAAACTTAACGGTACTTATAATCTCTATATCCTTTAACCTATATTAAAGGAAGTTCTTAAAGTAATTTACGATAAGAAATATTACTTCGGCCGAAACCGGATAATATACGACCTTTATAGTCTATTAATTTATAAAAAAACCTATTAGGTTAAGACCTATATAAACCGCTATCCGATATATAGGCCGTATAATTAAAATAATTCTAAATTAAATAAAAAATATTAATTAATTTAATTATAATATATTTAACTAATAAACGTTATTATAATAGACTTTATTATAAATCTCCTAAAGGTTAAATCGTTATATACCTTATAATAAATCGAGGGATATTTTATTTACGATTAATTATTAACCGTTATTTATAAAGCCTTAAAGAAAACTTTCCTATTATTAAATAATATTAAATATAATATTAAATAATAAATAATTACCTTTATTTAGTAATTAATAATTAACGATTAAGGTTTATCGTTAAGTATTATTTCGAACTATAATAAGAAATTTATATTAAACTTTTAAAAAGTTATATAAAAACTAACCGGAATTAACTTTATAATAATTATTATATATTATTTATAGGTAAATAGGTAAGTAGAGGTAAAGAATAAATAAATTAAATTTACCTTACGTTATTTTTACTTTAAAAAACTAACGAATAATTAATTAAATATCGTTCCTTTCCTTTAATAAAGCCTTAACGCTATATACTTTTCGGTTATTAAATCTACTATATATAAGCTTTTATTTAATTAAAGGCTTTAGAGCTTATTAAACGTTATAGTTAATAATCGTCGTAAAAAAAGTAAAAACTTTATAGCTTTAAAAGATTACCTCCGATAAAACGTTTAATTAGCGATAAACTTTATTACTATTAAAGTTAAACGTCGGTATAATAGTAAATATAAGCTAATATACTTCGACGTTAAATAATAAGTCTATTTATAGTTATATTATAAATATTACTTTTTAAAAAAGCTATTTAAAAAACTTTCTTAATAATATAGTAAGCTATTTCTAATAAAATATCGCGTTAATTAATTAATATATAAACTTAAACTACCGGACGACTTTAAAATCTATCCTATTATATTAATAACTTACCTCTTTATTACTTTACTTAATATCGACCCCTTTAACTAAATTATAATTCCTTTAAAGCCTATTAAAGACTTTTAATCTAATAAATCTAATACCGAAAATAGTAAAGTATATAAAGTTAAAGTTATATTTAATTACCGGTTATATAAAGGAGGTTTTAAGTACTTTATTAAATAAAAAGGCTACGGTAATAAACAAAATAAGTTTAAAATAAAATAATAACTATACTATTCCTTTAAGTTTATTACCGATTATTAAATTTAAAAGGGCGGTTATTTTATTATAAATAAGGAAAAGAAAAAGGTATTTTAAATTAAATCTCTATTACCTTTAACGCCGGTTACTATATTATTAAACGAAAAGGTTAAAAGGCCTTAAGGTTAACCTTATAAAGATATAACTATAGTTCAATATAGCTTCTGTTATATAAAGAAGGATTAATAGGAAATTATTAATAGGGAATTAAGTATAAATATAGAACTAAAGTTATTTAGGATTATTAAAGGTAGTAAGCTTTTTCTTTATCGGAGGGTATTTAATACTGGAATTTAGGAACAGTTAATTATTAAATTAAATAAGGAAATTAAATAAGGGAGATTAAATAAGGAACCCTACCTTATACCCTACCTGCCTAGGCCCTACCTTACAAATCCTGTAAGTGGGTCCTGCGCATAGGCCAGGGAGTACCTTGCAAAAGGGCTTTTCCTATACTACTAGGAAATCCCTGCCCTTTTACACAATTAATCACCTTTTACCACACCTTTGCTATTTACAATATTCAGACCTTGTAAATCGGCAACACTTAATAAACATATTATTTTCGTATTAAAAGCGCTATTACTACACATAGGCTTAACTAAAGAACTTATTTAATTAAATACATTCCCGTTATTTAATTAAACTTTATAACTACGTAAATAAGCCTTTCGTAATCGAAATAAGCGTTGTTTTTCGTAGATTTAAGAGATTTAAGCGCTCCGAACGCGTAGATTTTACGCGTAGATTAATTTAAGCGCTTTTTTAATTAAATAGTAATAGGTATTAAAATAGGCTTGCGAATCGCTTTAAAATACCTTAAAAATAGGCCGTATTGGCGTTAGTCTGACTACGAATTGTCAAATTTAGTATAGGGGTCCAAAAAGTAGTCAATTCTAGTGTTGTGTGTGGGAAGAGCCTACCCCCCAGGGTGACCCAGAGGGAGGTGGTCTTAACCACCTTGCCAAGGCCCTAATTTTAAGTCCATTTAATCTGACAACTACAACTCCGATCCTAGACACTTCACGTGCTTTACCTATGTAGATAGAACTCTTCAAAACCGTTATGCTGAAGCCCTATCGAGTATCACACCCCTATGAGGCGATTTAGATTATTTACAAAAAGCCATGAATTTACAGAACCGACCACGATCAACACAAGACAATACAAGGGTCCTGAAGGAGAATACAAAGAAAAACACAAATGTAGCTTACTATTGAAAGCCGTTCGTTTGATATCGACCTACCCGGCAGGGCCATGGAAACATATAGACATTTTGAATGCCGTCCTATTCGATGAGACAGGAATGGGTCTTTTCCTGTATTCATGTTTATAAACTTCAAGTAGTCAAGAGTTGTTTTGGTCTCGCTTGCAATGGAATCGAACCATTGGCTTTGTCAGAAATTCATTCGCGACCACCAGGATGAATTTGCGATGCCGTCTTGCTTCTTTGAAGCGGGATTCTGGCGAAGGTCAGCAAAGGAAACTGGTTTATCATCAAAATCTAAAAATCCCATCTCGAACGATGGCTTTCGTGGGGGTTGGATGTCGGTGGTCTGACCCCTTACGACCAAGTGGCGTCATCAGGCCACCCGGTGCCAACTCACAAGCGCACCTCACCCAGCAACAGCGAATTTCAACATGATGATGCAAGTAGTATAAGTTGAGCCCGGTGTCTCCATTTTATTATTGTTTTGAGCACAAAAATCGGCCAAGCTTCCAGAAAGCAATCTTATTCCTTCTACGAAGTCAGCAAATACGCAACCGGCGAACCGAGTGCAAATGACCGAATTGCAAGTCGATGCCGAGGTGACACTCTCACCTCCATCTACCTTCCTATCGCCATGCTCAAAGTTCCGCATCCTGGTGCTGGGTAATCCAGAATCCACCAAACAGGAGCTGTTTTCCAAGGTTTTTGGTGTTGACCTTGAGAAGGTGTGTCACTTTCCCTTGTAATATTGCTTGGCAGAACTGACCATGTGTACCCTTGCGGGCACATAGAGACTAGTTTCAAACACCTTTGATCCCAAACACAACATCGAGTCCGAGTTGGATCTTGAAGGCCAAAACGATCGTCTGGCTGTCCACGCCTCGCCAAATTTCCTGAATGGCGATCAGCAGAATTACAACCGAGTTCTCGAATTCCTGGCCAAGAGATCGGCCTCGGCCGACCACACCGAGCATGTACACATGATTTGGTACTGCGTCTCGACCAGCGAGCAAGATCGAGGCATCTCTGATTTGGAGAAGCATTTTTTCACACAGGATGTCGCCTCTGTTCATGTCCCAATCGTGCTGGTGTACACCAAATATGACGAGTTCGTCAGTCAGGTCATGCTGGAGTGGATGAAAGGGGCCGGATCAACCGAACGCGGTGTTACCAAGGTCGCAGTTGGCCACATTCTGAAAGACATTTCCTCCAAGAAGTTTGAAGACGAGATTGGCCGCCATTGGAACATGATCCTCCCATTCTCTATTCCGAGAGTGTGCGTGTCTTCTGGTGACGAAGACGATGATATTCGCAGCTTCCAGCAACTGGCAAACAGCACACTAGCCAGCTTGAAAGGAGAAGCGGACGTCAAACTCGCTTTTGCCACAGCGCAGCGAAGTTCCCCCGTCATCTCAACACAATGTGAGAGCCCTCGCTTTTTTTGATTTCTACGATCCCAGTACTGATGACACCCTGCCAGTCTGCGCCGAAGCAGCCACAGACTACTACGAAGTCGACACCGGCCACGCCCGCAAGATCCACGGCGTCGACATGCGCGACATCCTCCCCAACTTCTTCGCCAAAGCCGCCCAGATCTTCAACCTTCGTGACCCCTCTTCGGTCCTCACCGACCCCTTACTCCTCAACCGCGTCCTCGACTCAACCTTTGGCACCCACCAAAAGCCCCTCCTGGCCGAGTCCCTCCGAAGAAGCGGCACCGAATCCGGCAACATCCTGCTCTCCCTCTCCCCGCACGAACGCGCGGTGCTGCTTACCCAGGCCCTCGCCGGCATCATCCTCTTCCTGCACATGCTCGCAGACAGCCAGTGGCCCCACGCCGAGGCCTTGCCGACGTCGGCCCCCTTATCACCCGGGTACACCTTTTCCACGCCCACCACGCCTCACTTCCCGTCCCACTCGAGCTCTGCCAACGCGGACCTGACCCAGCGGCAAGTCTCGCGCGAACTGGAGGACCTCCGCCTCGGGACGGGAAAGTCCATCCTGCTGGACGCGATCGAGTCCTCGTCTATTTTCACGCAGTGTCAGCTGAGGCAGGACATCTCCGAGCTGATCCTCAAGGCGGTCACCCTGGCGGAGAAGTCGGAGATTACAGGCGGAGGGGGGCCAACGGGGGAGAGTAACTACCGGTTTGCGTACCATCAGCATCACGATGCCATGTTTCTGGAGCGCGGTTACGGGGGCGACGAGGAAGGTGTGGGCAAGGGGACGGCGTTGGGTGACAGTTTGAGCGCGGCGGATATGATTAGGGATATGTCCATGACGTTTGTCAATGACAACAATGAACTGAGGGAGGGGACGGCGGGGCAGGGGAACGCAAAGCTGCCATGTGGGTTGACGATTTTGCCTTTGAACTGATCTGGGTTGTAATGAATGGTTGATTTCATGTGGTGGTTTATTAGGTTTTGGGCTTGGGTTTGTGGTGGTACATTACAACGGCGTTTCTTTTAATGGGATATAATAGGGTTCAATGATTCAATGCTACTTCGTTTCAAATATGGAACCCACTCAACGCAAGGTAGGTAGATGGTTATTGAGTTTACAGTAAAACCCTTTGCCATTCATCATTCATCACAATATATACAACTCATCAACCCCTACATATACACTTCATCATTCCCTCGCCGCTACCGCCATTCCTGCCATGATCTCACTCCTTTCCAGGCTTCCTCTTTCCATCCATTCCGTCTCGTCCTGCTGCATCTAGCAAGTGTTGATCATGCTGGTGAGAGCACTCTTCTCAGCGCTGGTGATGCTCAGACCATAAGAGTACTTGACGGCGACCCAGCTCTTGGCGTAGGTGCAGTAGAAGCTGGTAAGGGGGGGCTTCCACGCATCGGGGCTCTTGTCGCTCTTGGCCTGGTTGACGTTGTCGGTGACGGCCCACAGCTGGGGGGTGTTGAGGTCGTTGGCGAACTGAGTCCGCTTGGCGGCAGTCCACTGGTAGGCGCCCGAGATCCAGGCGTTCTTGAGGGGGACCATGTGGTCAATGTCGACGTCGGAGGCGGCGGTCCAGGTGGCACCGTCAAAGGGAGAGTACCATCTTCCAGAGGTGGAGGCGCAAGCCGAGTCGGTGACGACGTTGGTGCCGTCACGCTTGAGGACGGTCTCACTTTGGGAGGGTCAGCAAAGTGAAAGGTCAAACCTATCAGCCAGAGAGAGGAGGGGGGCATACCGGGTGTTGCAGGCGCCCGAGACGGTGTTCCAGTGGGGGAAGAGGTCACGGTTGTAGCCACCGTTGTCGTAGTTGGCCTTGACAGTCAAGGCGTTGAGCTGGGTCTGAGCATTGGCCTTGGAGGGGATTCCGGGCTGTTGTTCATGTCAGCTGTAGCTTATACCCTCGAGGAAACAGAGAACATACAGGAGCAGGCGCGGGCATGGGGATGGCAGAAGCCACCACGGCGAGGACCGATGCGAGGAAGAAGGACTTCATGTTGACTGATGGACCTTTGGAAACCGTGAGATAGATAGATTAAATGCAGGAACCGGTAAGGTAGACAGCGGGATGGATGATGCAGTGTGAATCTTTTGGCGAATGTCGGGAACCACGAGGCCCTCTATATACTCTTGAGATGCCACAATGAGACACGGCTGATCTCCCTCGGTACCTTGGACATTTCCACATTTTCGTGGGGATTTCGGAGTCGCGAGGGCACAGCAGCAGCGAGAGCTGTTTGGCAGACTTCCCACATCCCGACGTTGGACCCTCAAGACCAATCCACAGTCATAGAAACTCCAAAAATCATCAACATGTTAGGTACCTAGTTACCCCAGATTGGCGGTACGTGTTACACCCCAGACGGAACCGTGTTCCCTTTCCGGAAGGCGATTGGGCGGGTTCATGGTCGATCGCCCAAAGTCTTGCAATACAGTCCTATCCCAACGGACCTCTAAGAATCAAGAAACCCCACAGGAGGGGGGGGGGGTTCTCCTTCAGCTACCGCCCAATTCCGATTTCGTCCCAGGGGTAGCCAATACTGATCCAGTCAAGATGCGAGATAAGCCCACGTCGGGAAGGCTGTGGGGGAGGAGAGATCAAGAAGACAAGAAAAAAAGATGGGCGGCTCTTATCAGGGGTCCGATAACCCTCTGCAGGTTGAGGTCGAGACCCCCCTGGCCTCCCCCCGCAATCTTGGTGCCCCAACACCCCAACTGCCATGATGCATCGCCAACTTCCTCTTCTGGAACTGCCGAGCGGGAATCATGGAGCCCCAAACCACCCAATCACCCTTCTATGCAGCACAACGTTGCCGCTAGTGGTAATCTTTTTTGTTTCCCATTTCCCACCTCCCGCCGCAACGGTGAGCGGAAAAAGAATCACCACCCCAAAAGCCATGCGGGAAATTCCCTCGCCAAGCCCACACCTCACCTGCAGTTGTATGCACAAGATGCCGGACTAGCTCTCGTAGGACGGGGTTGCCAAGGTTGACTAAGAGATTCAGAGTGGTAGAGAAACCATGACTTGTCAAGACAGACTGCACTGGTATCATGAGCCACGTTTTTGTTATCTTGATGGCTGCTGGACGCGGCCACACATTGGGCACTTGTCTGATAGCTGACGACGCAGGTACGCACCATTACAAACCCCCCCCCCCAACTTGCCATGAAGAGATAACCTAGCTACATATCAAAGATAAGCATTACACAAAAGACGGAGCCCGCCGCATAACGAAATAGAAATTCGTGGAGGTCGCCGACCCAAGATCACTTTGGCACCGTGATCTCATCACCACCCGCCACGACTGGACCGACCCCTGGTGCATGCCCCGCGCTGTCGGCACCGCCATCGCTTTCATCATTCTTAGCTTCACCACCCCCTGTTGACACGACCGCCTCCTCGGGGGTCTTGGGCGCTGTCGTCGACCCGGTATCGGACGACTTCTTGGACGAAAACAGGCTCATTCTCGTGGGCATCGACATGGTGGGCATCGAAGGCATACTGGGCATGCTGACGCTGGGCATGGACGGCATCGACATCTTGGGCATCTCGACCGACGGTAGCTTGGATGGCAAATAGGACCGCAGATTGGTGCTCGTTTCCTGAGCAACGCCGAACAGATGCCGCAGATAGGCCTTCTTTTGCTCGCTAGCCTCCGTCTTTTCCTCGCCTTCATTGCCGTCAATGTCATCCGGCAGAGGGACCAGCGTGGCGGCCGCGGCAATGTCGATGGGCGATTCCTCGGGAACGTCGTCGTCCGCCATCTCCTGGTCGCCTTCGCCTTCGCCTCCCCCTGCGACCTTCTCGATCGTCTCCTCTGGTGGTTTCGCGACTCCCTCCTCATCGACGGCTTTGGCCATCTCCTGTGTCTCTTTCGACTCGGCCGGGATGGGCTCTGCAAACTTTGGATCCTCCCAGATCTCGGTTTCCTCGTTGAACCAGTTGATGACAAGCTGGGCGGCATCGTTGGTCATTTTCTCATACTCCTTGTTCTTGTCTGGTTTGAAGAGGTTGATGTGTGCAACAATCTCATCCTTGGCCCCCTCGATAACATGTCTGGTGAACAGATGCTCCGCGGGGTGATCTTTGGCGGGAATGGCGCAGAATGTTCGCTCCGGGACGAAGTAACCTCCGCTCCAATATCCGTTTTCGCCCAGAGACGCAAACAAGTCCGAAAAGCCCACGCCCTTCAGGGAAGCGAGCCGCTCGAGTCGACGATTGAGCTCGTTCTGCTTCAGCAGAGAGCCCACAAAAGTGAAGTGGTCCGACAGGTACGCAAAGGACTCGCCAATGTTGCCTCTGTTGATGTATGCGAGTCCCTGACCGAGCGCATCAACCGACTGCTGGTAGCCCTGAATCACGTCCTCCTTGGTCAGGCTTCGAACCGTACGCATGCCTTCGATGATCCTTCTGCGGTGCATGTATGCGGCCACTCCACCAGCCGCGATCACGCCGACGGTTCCCGTGCGCATGGCAATGAGCTGCCACGCCTTCCACACAGGACTCGACGATCTCTTTACGATACGGCCCGTGGCAACGCCGACGGCACGTTTGGAGGCGAGCCGTGAAAGGGTGGCTGGTGCCGCAGCCGAAATAGCCGTCATGACGTTGAACACATTGCTCACTTTCTGGTAGTTGGAAAAGGCGCCGTAGACGAACATGGACCGCGCAAGGCCGTTGTAGGGTGTGTCGAAGGCGAGGATGCCCTGAATCAGGGGGAAGATGGGACCGGACGCGTTCTCATCTTGTCGGCGTTCATCGAGGATGCGGAAGAGACAGTCGCTGGCGACGAAGCCACTGTGACATGGTGAGTACAGGAATTCGTGAGATATAATGGGAGGGGGACCCTGGGACATACCCCATGGAATGAGCCACAAGAATAACACCAACATTGCGGTCGTTGGGCGGCCATGGATTGTCGAGATGTGCCTTGCGCAACTCCATCACGCGCTCTTTGAGCCTATCAACATAGGGGTTAGTCTTGGCGGCGGGCGTGTCGCGTCGTTGGGTGGAACGTTGGAGGAGGATTCAACTCACCATTCCAGAAAAGCAGCGGTGCTTTGGGCCAGCTCCCCCTTGGTCTCATACTTGGGATAGACAACGGACGCAACCTCGTGGTCGGGCAGGTTGTTGGTGACGATATCTTGAAGGTGTTTGGGGAAGTTGCCAAACGTGTCGTCGTCTCCCTGGAGTCGCGATGCGTCAGCTTTGAAAGCAGCAGATAAGATTCAAAGAGGAGGCGCTGACCTTGAAGCCGTGGATAAAACAAAGCAGGAGTATCCTCTTCATTGTCACAAGAGGATTGGGTAGGTACAGATAGAAAAGACTGATAGATGATCAATAGATGAATGATGTGATGTGCTGCTGCAAGATGCCAAAAAAGATGTTTGCAAGATGAGAAAGTGGATCAACGCCCCTGGGCAGCGATCGCAAGCGAGAGACAGTTGGCGCCTTTCCCGAGACTCAATCAATCACTCATTCCAGGTTTTTGATTTCTTGCTGAAGATGGGAGTCGCGTGTGGCGTTCATGCCGCGTTTCCAGGAGCTCTCGGGGAAAAAGAGATGGTGGTGCAAATACGTCATCTTTCACGTCATGCACACACTAGAACGAGTAGGTAGGTAGGTGGTAGCTTGAAGTGCACCCAATGAGCTTCAACAGCACTGGGGATAGCTTCACGTGCCACCCAAAGGGGAAATAGAAATAGTTTTAAACATGTTTTATTCTTGTTTTTAATTCTTGCTTGTAATGTTTTCCTACCACCCAAATCATAAATTCATAAAACCATAAATCATAACCGTGTGCTTTTGATCTACCGCCATTCCCCCACTTCCAGTTCGTCTTTTGTTTTCCATGCAAGTTCATCCCACCGTATGCCTTGGTGTGTCATCATCGTCGTCATCATTGATCGCGGCTGTACTTGGAGTACTGCCGCCACTTCGAACCATATCTCATCATCAGAATCGGGATGGGCGCCAGCAGCAGCGTGCTCCCTGCCAGGATGCTGAAAGCCCATCCATAACCAAACCTGTCCATCAACGGAGCGGTTGTGAGGGGTAGGAAAGTGCCACAGAGGCACCTCGTCACCATCACTCCTGTCAGCGCCGAGGCCGAGTAGATGCCAAAAGCGTCGACAATATATGTCATGAGGGGGATCATGGCCAGCATGAGGCAGCTGCCCAGCAAGCTGACCGAGAAGAGCAGCAGAAGAAGAGGCAACTTCCACTCGGGAATCCAGCCGTAGGCTGCCACCGACACTGGAAGAGCAAAAGCCCCAATGATGGCCAGCGGGAGACGGAATTCCGGCTTGCCAACTCCCTTGTGAGTGTGTCTCATGCGAATGTAAATCCTGTCGAGGCAGTGGTTGCACAAAAGGACACTGATTGTCGACCCAATCGCTGCAGGTTGTCTGGTTAGCATTACCTTACACAAAACAAAGGGGGTTGGATCAGGTAGGTAGGGGCCACTCACTGAAACTGGCATAGCAGCTCCCAACCGCCATCGGTGACAGCCCATAAACATCCTGCAGAATATCCGCCAACGTGGTGCTCATGACATAATAAAAGGCAAAAACCACGGCCCCAAAGAAGCTCATCGCCATCAGCACGCCGCTCCCAAAGAGGACATGCGCCGGCCTCATGACGGCATCTCCCAGCTTCTTCCACAGCCCTGGTTGGCCAGTCAGTCCCTTCTGCTCCCCTTCCATCCTGTGCTTGACTTCCTCCTCGTAATCCACCGCAGTCTTGTACCCATTGCCCCACCTCTTTGCCCGCTTCCTCAAGATGGCCACCTTGTACGTCTCCCTGAAGCACAGCAGGAACATCAGCTCTCCCAGCGACGCCAGGCCAGCAGTCATCCAAATCACCTTCCTCCACCCAATCATCTCGGCGACCGCACTCCCAATCAGCGGTGCTACCGCCCCCCCGACCAGGGGAGCCAGATACACCAACGAGACGGGACTTCCTCTCTGCTCAGAAATGAACATGTCGCCAACAATAGCCGGGTTAAGCACGTTGCCAGCCACCACGCACCCCGTCAGCATCCGCGCGACAACCAAGCTCGTGACAGACTGCGATGTGGCCGTCATGATGGTGGCGAGAATGAAAATGATGTTGCAAACGTTCATGACCGGGTACCGGCCGTACATTTCGGACAGCGGCGCGATGAACAGCGGACCGGCGGCTTCCCCCAGCTCCCAGATGGTGACCAGAAGGACCGAAGATGATTTGCTAGGGGTGCTGCCTGGGGGCGAAAGGTCTGCGACGATCTCGGTCGCCAGGGGGACGAGTGAAATGCAGGTCATTGTGCTGGTCTCTTGTTAGCTTTGTTTTGCCCGAGCAGGTTCAGTGAGCCGGTGACAAACATACACTGTAAAAGCCATGAAGGCCAGAATGGTCACAATGGCCCATTTAAACGGTGTTGGCCATTCCAGCGGGTTTTCTGGGTCGCCAGAAGGATCAAAGTCGACGATTATCGGTTCATGGCTGCCCCTGTTGTGGTGGTTGTGAGACTGGAGGAAGGCTTCGTCTTCGTCGGCGGAATCGACAGGCGAGTCTGATGTAGCAGGAAGACAGGTGTGGTAGTGGTGACCCTCGTCCGTCACGCTAATGAGTAGAGGTTGAGTTTCTGGGGTGCCGAGACGAACGCTCATTTTCTTGCTGTTGCCAACTTTCCCCTATATATATATAAAACACACAACAGCCCAGAGAAAAAGAGGGGAGGAGAGAGAAAAAGAAGAGAGACCTGGCAGGCCTTTTTGTTCTTGAAGGATTCGTGATAACGATTTCCACCCTACATGTACGGCATACCCCTCCTGTCCCTTTTGGTGGACGGTTCCAGGTTGTCATCAAACTCGGACTGGCACCGCACCGCACCCGCACCACCGCAACCGCACCACCGCACCACCGCACCACCGGCCGGTCTCGCCGTGTAACCCCTGCTGTGGTGGTGGTTGAAACTTTTTTTTGTGCTTGTCGCTATGCAGCCAAGAGCAAGGGGATCGCTGAAAGGGCGCCGCTAGTGGAAATATCTGGGAGAAAAAGGCGTGGCCGTTGCGACATTGATGACCAAACCGGGCACCTAGTACGGAGTATTCGAGATGGAATTAATAATTGGCACTGTGGTTTTTTTTTGGTCTCACTTCTGAGATGTTGTGTCTTCAGTGTTTTTCCAGCGGGTGTCAGTGGTCTCGGATGGCGGACATGACTCTGGAACGGTTCGGACGGATACTGTATATTATGACTGTGTGTGTCTGCCATTACCCATTACCCCACTTTCTAGCAACTTCGAGATTTTCTCCAAGCCCAGCCTCCCCCTCCACTCACATCAAGATTCACCCCGCTCACTTTACCTACATATCGATACAATGTTGGACCGGCATGCAACGAACTCCCGTGTTCCGCAGTCCCGTCGCGGAACTTCCACCCACCGTCTGCACCCATACTAGTGTAGTGTAGTGTAGTGTAGTGTAAAATACCCTTTTCCCAGCATGGCGCCCTTCGGATAACAGCGGCAATCCAAGGTGTTTCCCCAGCAGATATCTAAAAAGAGTGGCAAATGTGTCGTCAAAGTGGCTCGATGCTTCAATGGTGTCCCATTCACCACGCGTGGCACGGCAGTGATTTCAAAGGGTTCACACCCAATTCTTGTCGATCAATTGGTGAATCAGAGTGGCGCTCGCACCGAATGCAACTCAATCTCAGCGCTTGCTTCCCCCTCCCCCGCACCAGAGCGATGTTGGCTGCCCGAAAGGCAAAGCTGGGATGCCACGGCCTGTCACGGGTTAGGGTTTTTGACACCCCCCGCCCCCTTTCCCAGCATTCTCCTTGTTGACATACCCCCTGAGCAGGAAAAAAAAAGAAAACTCTTGTTGATCGGGTGATATGTCCCTGAGGTGTCCATTTTGAGGGGTTTAAACCTTCAGACCAAACAAGCCTGTCCCGACCGTTCGGAACGCCGAGCCAAGTTGGTTGAACCACTGCCCCTCGTGCCGCTCTTCTCCATCATCCACTGCTCAACCACCTCCATCCCTCTACTAATTTCAGCAACAGCCACAGTGAACTCATCCACCTCATCCGGAACCGCATACTCCAACACCTTCCACACCTCCAGGCTCTGCATCAGCGCCCAAGGCGACATGCCATCTTCCGATGCCTTTTGACTGCGTGCCGCATTCCCCTTCCTGAGTGCCGCGCACCACTCTTTCCCCGTTGTCGCATCCCACAACCCACCCAGCCCACTGAACAGGGCGCCCCCGGGACACGCCGACCACTGCGTCTTGATCGTCTGGTACACGGACCTGACAAAACTGACAGAGATGTACGTCCGCCTCACCGACTCGGCAATCACCCAGACCTGCCACAGCGTGTGCGGCGCCGGGTTCGGAGGAAGAGCAAACGGGTTGTGCGTGCTGCTAGGGGGGGTGATGGCACCAACAGCCGTGTTTGAACTCGTCCCGACTCCAGCGCCGGTCCCGAGTATCCAGTCATTGTTGCCAGACGGTGACGAGCCAGCGGAAGACGCGGACGAGGCATAAGACCCAAACACCTCCCCTGTCGTGCAATCCAATCTTGCGCTCTCCAGCATCTGGCACGCCCAGCGGTGCAGCGTCTCCATGTACGATTCCGCCTGGTCTCTGGAGCGAATGTCCCCGTCAAAGAGCTGAGTGATCTCGTAGACGAAAAGGGACTGCGTTCGGGCCAGGTGATGGAAGGTGCCGAGCATGATGTTTGACGCATCGAGGCTTCCCGATGGGAGACTCGGGTTGTCGTTGCTTGTGTGGTTGGCATGGAAATCTGGCTGGCTCTGGATAAGCTCGGTTGCTCGATCCTGTATGATGCTCAATGCTAGACCTTTGGCTGCTGCGGTGCCCGCTAGATCATAAGCTGCCCTCGAGGTGTAGGCATCCCGTATACACTCGGGCATCAAGTCCCGGTAGAGGTGGCGATGCAGTAGTGGACTGTGTCCGTCTTTTGCCCACAGTCGGAGCCATTGTTGGTGCCGTTGGATGAAATTCGGAAGAGAGTCCTGGCTAATAGCAACTTCGAGCTCCGGAGGCAGGCTCATGATGTCCGCATCCAACGGGGTGAAATGCCGCCACGAGCCAGGGGAAAGAAACCATTGATAGGGCGATGACAGTGGTGAGTAATTGGAATCAAAGTCCGTTCGCGCTTGAGGTATCTGGGGATGTTTTCCTTTGTCTGGGCCAAACCAGTCGCTGGCCGAGGTTGAGGAGGCTCCCGGAGTGTTTCCAGGCTCGGTCAATGGCCGTAGAGCAACCTCATCAGTAAATGCCGGCATCGGTCCGCCGCGACGAGGTGGATAGGTACAGACTATCTCTTTTTCCACGCATCTCCTGCACCAAGGCATGGATTGGTCGCATTTCCTCTTTGATCTGGCACACGGAATGCATGTTTTCCTTTTGCGATTGCGCCGGAGCCGTGGCCTCGACGGTGATGTTGCATCTGACGATGGTGACCCGCTCATTGCTGGGGATTTGGCTCAATATACTTTGTAGAAGCCAAGGTAGCAATGTACTCCCGGGTTGAGTGGGTGAGCGGGGATGGAATTAGAGCTCCTCGGTGGTCGAAGACTAGGCAGGTAGGTATGAACCCTGTAAGCAAACCCCTGAATGATAGAAGGACAAGCAGTCATCATTCACCCACGCCAAGTGCTGACTGAGCAACCTGATCTGGCAAGTTGCGGGTCTATGCGGGCCAGACCTAGAGCCAAAGGGGGCCCCTGAGAGGCTCAGCTTTACTAAACCCGCTCTCGGCCGCAGGTCATGGCATAACCCGCGCCGGATTCCTCATCAAACTCATAAACCATCCGTGATAAACGCACAACTCATCCGCACACTCGGCCACGACAACCCCGCAACTCGTCCGCAGGGTATCGACCTACGCTACTCTCGAACGCCCCTGTAAGAGTCCGGAGAGAAAGGAGTAATGGAGTCGGATCATGCGGTTCTCTGATTTGGTGAGATGGTGAAACGACCAAGGTGTATTTTCGATTATAAAGAGAAGGATGCAGTGTGCTGGTTCAAGACGAAATAATCATTCTTTCAAAACTCAGCAGACATACAGACATACAGTGCCCGTGCCTGAATCCCCTTACACGCATCAGGCTGGGAATCTGAAATCATGGCTGTCAGTCTATCACTTCACTTTCCTCCCATCAAGACTTTGCACAGAGAGTCTTACCCGGCCATTTCCCCTCTACGACCCGAAAACAGTCAGGCAGGCAAAACGATCCTCATCACTGGTGGCGCAGGTGGCATCGGGTTTGCCATCGCGACGGCCTTTGTACAGGCCTCGGCCTCGCATGTCATCATCCTTGGTCGGCGCCAAGGATTCCTCCTAAACGGCGTCAAGAGACTTGAAGCTGAAGCTCGGACTGCCGGCACCAATACCAAGATTAGCGGGTACTGCTCAGATGTTTCGGATCTGGAAGCAAGCGAGAAAGTGTGGGCCGGTCTGAAGGAAAATGACATCGTTGTGGATGTATTGGTGCTCAACGCCGTGGCATTGGGTCCTACCGGGTCATTGGTGGACGCCAACTTGGAATCAGTGTGGAAGGCGTACGAGGTCAACGTGCGCTCGCTCCTAGACCATACACAGCGCTTCTATAAGCAACAAGGCGGAAGGCAAAAGGTCAGTAACATGCCATAAAATGATCATAATCAAGCCTCTCTGCTCACCTTGTTTACCTTACCTAGTATTTGGTCAGTGTGTCATCCTCCATGGCGCATAACCTGGACAACGAAAACTCCTTCTTGTCAACGTATGGGGCAACGAAAAACGCCGGTCAGGTTTTGTTTCAGCAGATTGCCAGAGATGTCGATCCGGACAAGTTGCAGATGATCAGCTTCCACCCTGGAGCTGTCTACTCGGAGGGGGCTCAAGCAGGTGGCGTCACCAAGGACATGATGGATGTTTGGGATGATGGTATGTGCTGTCCACCCAAAAGCCTTATTGATAATGATAAGGGGGCCAAAGCTAATACCTTAACTTGGCGACAGCCGCTTTACCTGGTAACTTTGCCGTTTGGGCGGCCACACCCGCGGCCAGGTTCCTGCATGGCCGATTCCTGGCAGCCTGGTGGGATGTAAATGAGCTCAAGGCCGATGCGCTTCAGGAAAAGCTCAAGTCTGACTGGCACCTGCTAAGAGTTGGTGTGAAGGGATTATGAGACCCGGATGGTGGCACAAGTTTCGGTGTGTTTGCTGTCAGAAAGGTGGTCTGCGGGCCTCGGAGGAATTCTTGATGATGGGATTGAATCATATGGCTCTAGTCAGTTAGTCTAATTCTATCAGGACGCCTTTTGGCTTTAGACGTGCCAAAGTTTGCTTTGACATACCTGGTAGGTATCCGACCGCTTGTAGCAAGTTCCAGGTTGCTATCATTTGCTGATTCCCGGAGGAATATGTTTCTGCGTCGAGTCAGACGAAGAAGAAGGAAGCAGTTAGCGCCCAAAGCGACAGGAGTGGCTGGTCTTACATTGTAGGGCTGATGAGGTCTTATTCAAAAAGCGCCTAGTCCGGGTAAGGTGGGCAGCATCCACCTGCACCTTGTGTTGGTTCTGCTCCCACGCGCCGGGTTCGAGACCGCAGGAGCTGCCTGCGGGGAGCCGGTTATGGCGACGCCACCAGTGGCAGGGCTGATTTCGACTGGTTCATGGTGGGTGCGGTGCTGTCGACTGTGATTGATGTCGACGACTGGAGGTTGAGAGTGGCTTTTGTCGCACAAGCAGCGATCATCCAATCTCTGTCTCTGATCCAACGTGCTTCGCCATCCCGGGACAGCCTGGACCAATCATGGTCTACCTCGACCTCAGTTATCCCGACGCTGATTCGAAAAGCTGTCAACCACGCCGCCGCTGCGCTTTCCTCTCCACCTCCTCGGATGTCCCTCCAATGTCCACCGACGAGACAGCTGTCGCAGCCCAATGCGTGTTATCTCGTGTGCTGCTGCGGGATGGAGCATCGGAAACCGGGGTGCCACGACATTCGGGGGAGTAGTTGCAGATAATTATCAATGTTTCCGGGCCCTTGTTCTGGATCATGTCTTTGAACCCCCTGTTGTGCTGTGCTTGTGCCTGTCACGTTTTCTTTCCACCTTGTCGATGTTTTTTCGATCTGTCGCCATGCGCTGAAGTGTTTGTTTTCCCCCAACTTTCCACGAGCGACAAGTCGCACAATCCAAGTTACTTTGCCCCTTTGCCCCCCTTCTCTTCGGACCTTCGGCCCCACCTGCTCGGGCGCCCGCTGACGCTTGCTGTTTGCTGAACTCGGAGCTCATTCAGATGGGAAAGAAGAAGGAGAAATGCGTTCCCGTCATCAGCTTCAACTTCTTACCAGTCTTTTGATCTCGTTCTCTTCCCTGTCGAGTGCACAGTATGATCCCATCAAGGACTTTTGCCGGCGGCATGGACACCAGTCGGCCGTCGTCGACAATCGGTTGTACATAGACGGGGGCCTGGTGAACTGGAAGCCATTCACCTCATCGTCTCCAAACTACACCAGTATGCCCAGCTCCGGGTGCCCCCAATACAGAAGTGAATTCCCTCATACTTACCTCGTCCACTAGATCCTTTCCTCATCTTCAGCGACCTCAGCACCGAGACAAAGGATATGCCCACGCTGCATGCCAACCTATCCAAGAATGCGACAGTTCCAAGTGTCATGGGCGGGAAGTTGTGGGAGGACTCGGTCAACAAAAGATTGTACCTTTACGGCGGCGAAACCTACCAAGCACCACCGACCAACTTCCTCCTCTACGCCTATGACATTCTCAAGGACAAGTGGGATTCTTTTGGTCCGCCCACGGGAACGGCAGCCATCATCCCCACGAGCTTTGGCGCTGGCGTGTCGATCCCTGCACGAGGGGAGGCGTATTATTATGGCGGATTTCACAACAATGGCTCCGTTCCGGGCTGGTCAGGACCGCCGCGTGCATCCAACAGACTCATCAAGTACGACATGGACAGCAATGCATGGAGCAATGTGACCGGCCCCGACGAGGTGAGAAGGGCGGAAGGCGAGATGGTGTTTCTTCCCGTGGGCGACGCCGGCATGCTGGTCTATTTTGGCGGGAGTCAAGACTTGTATGGTAATGGCACCTTGACACCCGAGCCTTTAGACACCATCTTTCTCTACGACCTCGCCAACTCGAAATGGTATGCGCAAAAGGCAACAGGAAGGATACCAGAGAGTCGGCGTCGATTTTGTGGAGGCGCTACTTGGGCTCAGGATCAATCTAGTTACAACATGTTTGTTTTGGCTGTTCTCTTTCCTCTCACCAATGCTGTTAAAGACTGACTTTTAGTATCCAGTTACATTTATGGTGGTTCCGGATTCGAACCAAGCACGGCGGGATATGATGATATTTACGTCCTCACCATCCCAAGTTTCCAGTGGATCAGGGGCCCCTATCCAAAGAACAGCAACGTCACCGGCCCATTCCCAAAGAATATGATGAGCTGCAACGTTGTCAATAACGCCCAGATGGTGATCATCGGTGGCTCAAATTCCAACGCAACAGGTTACGAATGCGACGTGGACACAGTAGGGGGCCAGCACAACATGAATCTCGGCGAAGAGAACCCGGAAAATGCTATCTGGGCAAGATATCAACCCAAGCTTACAACATACGCCGTACCTACCTTCATCATGTCGGCAGTGGGTGGCCGTAACACCGGCGGAGCCAGGGTTCTTACTCCTTCTGGGGGATTCAACGCACCGGATCTCTCCGTGTTGATGACCAGAAAAGCCGTCATATCAACGAGAACGCCAACACGAGACGTGAGCCCAGCCACTTCCTCGGCCGCGTCTCCAGGCGGAGGAATCGAACCCGCACCATCGCTTAGCCCTGGCGCCATTGCTGGTATTGCCGTCGGCGGCGCTGTGGTTCTCATTGCCCTTCTCGCAGGCTGCTGCTGTTTCATTCGATATCGCCAAAAGCACTACAAGGGACCTCGTCAGCCAACCCACGGAGTTCCTCCTCACGGTTGGGGGCCATCTGGGCCGCTCACACCAGCATCTCCGGCCATCACGCAAATCTCCTACGCCCACACAGTGCCAACCCAACCGCAGTCCCCGGTGATGCTCCCATCTGTCCCTGTATATCCACCAGCAGAGCTCGGGGCCAATGAAAACGACCAATACCGGACAGCCAGAACAAGCCCAGCAAGTGTGGCACCGAAGCAGGATAGCTCACCCTGGGGCACCCTCGCGTCAACGCCGCAGACTCTGGAACCGCCAACACCGGCAAGCGGGCCTTACCCAGCTCGAACGCCGTCGTACACGGAGCGGGATCCGAGGGCCCTGCAACCGGGCGTTCCGTACTGGTCGACGACTCCACAGCTGCAGCAACCACAGCTCCGACCGACGCAAGAGGTTCCAGGTGGGAATCCGTGGCTGGGTGTTCAGCAGACGTGGCACAGGCCTGGGTCGTCTCACTAGGGGTCAATCTTGTGATGTGACTGGGGAACCCTGAAGGGGGTTGGGTACGCCATGTGACGCTTTGGTTCTGCTCCATGATGTTATGTATAACTTTTGATATACGGGAATGATTCTTGTCTTTTGGATTTCACAAATTCCGTCGACATCTTGGCCATTGGGTATAATAAGGTGTATTCTGTATAGTAACACATATGCTATCCTATCAACGCACGTTGCTTCCGCGTGTATTACGAATACCGATGACCGGGTAACATTCCAGTGAGGGGTTGCAGAAATTCCTGGTTCCGAGAATAGTTCCCACATGTCTGTGTCTTTGGGAACTGCCCGATCCGGAGATGACAATCTTGCCCGTCTGTTGCTAGAGAGTAGTGTCCTGATTTGTGACCCTCGACTGCATAGCAAAATGGATGGAGTGGAAAATAAATAGGGGGCAAAGGGGGGATGATCTTGGCAAGTGGAGAGAGTCCACAAAACAACAAGGCAAAAATGTACTCTCCCGCCGGGAATTGAACCCGGGTCTCGAGCGTTGTTGGAATGACAAGCTCACATACTGACCACTATACTACGGAAGATTTACAGGTGTTGAGCACCTGTCGTAGTGAGAGGATTGGTTGGAAGCTTGTGCGGAGGTAGCATATATGAAAGGAGCATGCTCAAGGCTGTTATAGAACATTTTGGTGGTGAAGAAGTCCGCTATCCACTATCGCTCAGTATCCTCGAGAAACAATGCTCAAGGCTTTTAGATCTTGAGCGATGGGCTCGTTGTAGTGATCAAAAGAAGTTACAGAAATAATGAGTGAATTACTGCGTAAGAGAGTTTGTGGGTATCTCTTCGATGTCTCCGAGTTATTATCGCCAAGTGGGCGTCTTTGTCTTGACGTCATGGCGTCCCATTCTAGACTTTCAATCTTTCAAAGCCAAGGGTTTCGATCAACAAAAGTGACGATGGGTGACGGTTTGAATCTCGGAAACACGGAAAAGATGTTGGTGATTGCTGAGGGTGGTGGCCATTTGAGTACAGTGAGTCGAGCTGGACGGGAGGAGTGGTGTGAATATCTGTTGATTAAGGTAACAAGCTGCTCCAAGCAGCTGCTGCAATATGTATAGAAGAAACCTCTCCCTGTCTATGTCTACCAATAAGAATAGTTGAATATTCTTGTTGTTCCTGAAAGTATGTCCCTTGAAGGAAAGTGCCCCTCGAAATCCAAAATATGCCATGAATGTCCAGATGGCCACATCAACCAGAATTTGGGAAAGAAAACAAGAAACCTGGCAAACTCCAACGCTTTCAAATCCAAAAAAAAAAGAAAAAAAAGAAGAGAAAAAAGAAAAAGTCACGAGCCGTCATAACTCTCTACAGCATGCGCCGTCTTTTAGACACTAAGCCCAAGCGCCAACCAGACTCATGCAAACAGCGCCAAAAAACACAAGGAAGCAAGCCGCAACCCGCCTGCGGCCCCGGAGGGTAGCCCAGCTGTCATCACTGAGGAAGTCCTCGGCAAGCAGCTCAATAAGGGCAGCAAAGACAAGCAGCCCCGACGAGATGGCGTTCATGGTACCCACCAAGATCAAGCCGAACTCAGAATCGGGGCTGTAAAGCGTGTGGGTGGCTAGACCAATGGCTTGACCAATGGGCGTTCTAAGCAAAGCATTGTTAGCTTCCCATCTCGCAAGACGACGGCAATGTTTACTAAACTTACGTGCATCCATAAGCCAACACCATGAACCATGGCTGTAACATCCCCTTTTGCCAGTTGATAGAGGCAATACGGGCTCCCAATGCCAGACCCTCAAACGTTTCTGCAGGACGGGTTAGCATTCATGTATCTTTTGGACCAAAAGCAGAATAGGCGAATGCTCACGGTGAAAGGCAACGGCAATCAACAAAACAACAAAATCTCCGCCAACGGCAACACTCAACGCCATGCCGATAAAGATGCTGTGGAACAAAATGCCGACCTCGAGAAGCATGCACTGTAAGATCTTCTTCTTGTGCAGCTGCTCGTCCGTGAGGCCCATGTGCTGGGACTCGACTGCGCTCCCAAACAACTCCTTGGACCTGAGCTTCTCATCAGGACTAACGGCCGGGTTGTTACCCCCAGTCGACACGGCCTCCTCAGACAGAGGCTCAATTACAGCCTGGCTTCCCCGGCGAGTATTTGCAGAAGGCCTCGTGATGGCAGCCAGAACCGGAGCCTGAGAGCAGTGTCCACCAAAAGACGTAGACCGGTGGCGATGGGGAGGTTGCTCTTCGGCCCGCGACCCATCGCTATCCTCGGCCCCCTCCCTTCCGGGACGAGGGGTGTAGTGACGAGCAGGACTGAAGACCATTTCAATAATGGCAACGAAGAAAATTCCAAGCAAGGCAATAGCTCCCGGCATAGCGGGGTAGTCACTGGTCCAGAAACTGGAGAGGCACGGGTCACCAAGAGAGATGAAAGCCGTCGGAAGAAGATGCACGAAAGCGGTGGCGAGCAGGACACCGGTACCGAAATGGCGAACGGCGAAAAAGAAGCGCTCGGGGATGCGAATGATGGGGAACTTGAGGGCGATCATGGGAAGTGCGCAAGCCAGTCCGGACACGGCGAGGATGATAACCAGGGCGCCCACATGAAGGGGCATGTTGTAGTCAGCGGTGGCGTTGCCATTTGCACCGCAGCGAGAGGGCTCTGTTCCACTGTCCTGGCGCTTGGTGAGCTGCTTTAGGAGCAAGGTAGATTCGCGGGTGGTGGTGGTGGTCGTCTCGACAGGATCGTGACGGCCCGAAAACATGGCCGGGACACCGTGTCCGGCAACGTGCACCATTGTCGACACGGCGACAACAGAGAGAAGCCATCCGATCCAGCCCGAAGGGGGCCGGATCAGAGGCTGGGAATGACAGGCTCGGCCTTCACCACCTAGCACTGTCTGGGGGGCTGCAATGGGCGGATCTGTGATGTTTGTTGTGTCAGGACCCCACCTGTCAAGAAATGGGGACATCATATATCAGATGAAGGGGGGGGGGGAGGGGGGGGCTTACGACCGCCCATTGCAGAGGGATTGCGTATCCAATTGCGTGGTTGCTTGTCGCAATTTCCGATTAAACTTCCTTTCTCGTCGTTCAATACCCCAAATGCACTGGCTGTCCCTCCTGATGGGCCATTGCGCTGCTCGCGGGCGTTGGCGATGCCATTGAGGTCCTCGCAGGTGGTGAGGTCGGGGGCTAGAAACGGCGGGTTCTGGTTCCAATCGGGATGCTCAAAGTCATCGTCTGTTCTCGAGGGGCGATTCATGATTGGTCGTTTGGTGGTGGTGGTATAGGGGGTACTCTGTCCGAGGGGGTCTCTGTTGCACACTGGAAGCAATTGCACGGTGACGGGAGTACCAGACACGGGCGTTGGCTTCTTTATGTAGCTAATATATGTAAACGAGGAAAAAGACCACAAACGCTGCTTGGATGGTGGATGGCTGACGACGTGACTGGGATCTTTTCTTGATGAACAAAAATCCATCCGCTTGCAATGACAGCAGGTGGGGCACGGCTGAAGGGGCCACTAGGGCCTGCCAGCCAAGTGGTGTCCTTGAAACAAACCCGCCTGCAAGAACCGTCCCGGGCACGCATCCGACAGAATACGCCCTGAAGGGATCTCCCTATTGGGCCATTTCTCGGGACCACAGCGGTGAGGTGTGGGGTCGGAATGTTACGGAGTCGGCGCCAAGATCGATACGAACTGTTGCCTTCCGAGAAAGCCCCCCTCCTGGAACACCCTGTTGTCATTATATTAATACCCTAACATAATATTCCGGCCGCGACAGGATATTTTTGCTTTAATATGGCCAAACCCATATATTCAAGAAACTTACAGTCCATTTGAACATTATGTTACTAGCAATGTTGGCCCAGTTACACCTGTTTACCCTGCCTAGCCGTATCCTCGGCCGTATTTAATTACCAGTGCCTTACAAGCCGCACCGTCCACCATAAACCGCACCTTCCTTCATATACCCAGGTTTAAAACCACATATACACGTAATAACCTTAAATAGTTAAATAATCAAGTAGTTAATCAATTGCCTTACAAGCCATAAGGTCCCCAATTTAAATCGTAATATAGTCGTCGTCGTAAATTTTCAATACATCCCGTCGTAAGATCTAAAGTATAGTGTTAAAGGTCCAACCACCAGGACCACCAGTACCACCGATATAGGTAAATTACTTAGGTTCTAAAGAGCCCAAGAAGTACCTTTTATAAAATAAAAATAGCCTAAACATAGTGTTCAATTAAATATCATATTCGCAAATCAGGTACATCCTAACCACGTTGAAGCCAATACCCTATTTAGCCACTAACACCATGTTCAACATAGTGTGGAGACCATGTTCCTAGGGGGGGGGTTTCTTGGAAGGTGTTGCGACTGCTGCGAAAATTCAGAAGCCTTCTAGAGTGCTTCAGTGGGTTCCAGGCCTTGCCTGTGCTGAGAATGCCCAACGGGCCACGGGCAACAACCAGTGGCATGTGATTGGGTACCCCCGGATATGCATGACAACCACCTGGTCATGCGACCAACACAACCTGCAAAACACCGTCCGTGCCCACCTCCATCGGGTTAGGGTTTTCTGTGTTTTCCACATTAGGGCAGTCACTTACACCGAAGGCCATGAACGATTGATTCCAGTGTTTTGCTTCATCGGAGACTGTGCCACCATCTTATCGAGACATCTATCTTTTCATTATACCATTTACTGGTGTGTTTATCACTACGATTCGTCTTATTTATAGAGAACGGTACTGGAATTGGGTGCAGTCCGCCCTCCAGTCCGTGGTGGACACCCGGACTTGGACGTCCGTAGGGCTGCTTCTTGCAATTGCGTGCCCACCACGGGATCGCCGTCGGCAATGGGCCAACCCCCTTCCCCATATCAAATTTTCTGGGGAAACGGGGCGGGAATGGGTCCCCGGCCAGCTCCCGAGATCCCCCGGCCAAGACCCGATGCCCGGCATGAGCTCGGCAACTCAAGCCCCCTGTTCCGCAAGCCACCGGTGACACGGATGTCGTTCATTGTCGTCCACAAATCAGAGGTGCTTCCGGAGGAGTAGTCGGTAGATGCCGGGATCACGTTCTGCAAGCTTCATGCTACAGCCTCTAGTCTAGGGAGTATGTTGTTGTCTATTCGCTTGTATATTTCCCCTGGAGTGCCTGGGACCTTAGCTTATGGTAGCTTCTTTCTGCCTCATCGCTGGCATCATTTGCCTACGTGGCTTCCGTCGTCCCAGAGGTCATCATAACTACAAGCATGTCTTGGACAAGAAATAAACTGATTTAAATCTGATGTATATACAGCCTTCAAGTCCCATTCTTTTTGACGTATCTGGCTGATGTGGGTGATCACGATATTTAAAGAGAAAGGCGGGTAGAGTGGTGCAAAATGGCACTTGGTTCACAGGCGACAGCTATGAAAAGGTTGTCTTGTGTAGAGCATTTCTTCTAGCTGAGACCCGCCTGAGTATTCCCATCTGTTATGACACGGTGTATCTCTGCGGACCCCGATTTCAATGCAACTCCAACTCGGTTTCCATTGCCTCTCCTATGAATCAGCCCAAGTTAGGCCATTACTGACAGACTACCTACAAACTAGGTAGTACAACTATTCCAATTCAACCTTAAACAGTGTCAGCTAGGGTTCCCATGGATTTTTAAGGTTTTACACAGTGGGCAAGGCCACTCTCAATACTCTCAACTTACACAGCCCTGGTGAACAAACCCTCCACCTCACCCAAGCTGTCCCACCCCAACACACTCCCTCCGGCTACCAACAGATCCCACAGCTCCTCCATACTTCCTCCATGCTCATTGTATCCCACAGTTTCCGCACCAAGTCCCGGCCCATAGGCCAACGCCCCAACAGTAAACGCCAGCGCGAGGATCACATACCCCTCCGCCTCAGCAGCAACCACGCTCCCAGGCGGCTGCCTGAACTCGACGGTGCCCCTCGGCTGCTGCTCGCCTTTGCTCGGTGGTGTCGACAACATGCCGGTGAAGTCCCTATTCCAACCGCGTCAGTCTCATCACCTATACGTCTCTCATGACCCGGCAGGCAAAGCAAACCATTTGTACACCTTCCCCCTCACTCTATCCTTCTTCCACCCATGCGCCCTCGCGTAGGCAGACTCTTTGGGGAACAAGTTCATCACCTCCACCACCCCGTCTCCCTCTCCGGATTGTGCGTACACGCTGTCGATGACGGACATGCACTCCCCCAGGCTTAGCCCTGCGAGGGAAGGATTCGACCGGTTGGATTGGCACCAATAGCCTTCCCCACGGGAGGGGAAGAGGCTGTCAAGGCTGGCTTCGAAGTAGAGGCTGGATTTGGCTAGCGAGGCCAGTTCAAAGGGGGTGAAGGGGGAGGGGTGGGATCGGGAGAGGTGGATGTGGGTTGAGCAGTGGGGGGAAGGGGAGACGGTGTAGTGCGCGTGGAGAAGGGAGAAAATGGTGGTGAGGGTCGGGGAGAAGTTGGTGGAGAGGGGGGAGAGGATGGGGGAGACTAGTTCTATGCCCCCTTTGGAATGCATGTTAGCGTCATGTATTGTGGTTTGATGATCACGGGTATCAACAGGTAAGGTACACAGGGATTGATGTAAAGAGATAGGGCCATACAAAGATTCTTCCCCGGCTGGCTGGGGATTGTCACCTCTTGAGTGATGGACCACTCGCGGTAATTGTGGGCAGATTTGTCATTGGAGTCGTTGATATGGTTTGGGATGCCGGCTTTCGCGAGTCGTTTGCTGAGGTCTTTGGCAAGGGACTTCCAGCTGGAGTGAGAAGGGCTTTTTTTGCGAGGGCCCAGAAGCAATTCAATCTCCAGGCCGAAGTGGAGGCTAGGGGGAAGGTGGTTTTGATATTCCATGATAACAAGTTGGAAGAGGCTTTGAATTGAGGTGTCGCAGGTGTCCAAACAGTCTGTTTCACAAAGACTAGTTCATGGCCAGCATTCGAGGCGTGATATTCTTTATACTTTATACGTTTGAGTGACTTGAGCCGTTACCCAAGGTAGGTAGGTACTTTGTTGGCTTGCGTCTCAACACGCGGAACCTTGGGCTAGCTGTCCCATGTTGGATGTCAGACCATTCCTGTCCAACACGGGCAGTGGGCCTTACAATGCTGGGACAGTGGAACAGCTCCGTGAGAGCATGTACCCAATGGAACTACCATCTTCTCAAGAAGCATGAAACTAAGCGAAGAACGACCTGCTATATTCAGACTCTCCATGATCATATCTGTGTCTCCATTTGGATATCAAACATGGATCCAACTGACTAGGCCTGTGATCTGACGAGAAGCGTTGCGCCCTCCACCATATTCGCTTGAAGATCAAGCCAGAACACTACCCTGGGGATCCAACTGACCGAGAGGCTATTGGAAATAGGAGATACTAGCGATGACACACTAGCGGCAAAGCCAAACATGCCCGGCGTCTCGCCCGTGATGTGTGGTGGTACCCTAGGGGGTTAGAAGGAATCAAGACAGTGCCGGTAACAATGGAGATATCGCACACCTGATCGCGTCACCTTGCATTTCTCGGTGTAAAGGTGTGGATCCAGGGGGTTGACAAGGAGGGACTGACAGACATGATCCATGAAAGAGGCAAAGTAACCGCTGAAGCGCTTATTAGGTAGGTAGGCACTACGCTACCAAGATTCCCACGTTGGGGGATTTGCTATTTTTGATGTTTGAATAGAGAGCCACAAATGTCCTCAGATTCGGCAAGCCGGATGTGTCTCCGGCACTTGGACACATGCAAACAGCCTTGCCAGGCAGCTGGGAATCCTTGATCCCGGAGGCTGTTTCTCTGCGGCCGCATGATGGGCGTGGTGGACATGGGTGTGGCGGCCGCCAGCAAAGGTGGTGTAGTGGGGAGATCAAGACGCCAATCATCATGAGGCTTTGAAAAGAAATATGCGCGGCGGCTCTCACACCATCTTGAGCGATGTTTGCCTTCGATAACGTCGTCAGCAGAGCCGCAAGATTCGTATTGCTCTGGGTGCCCGAGGACCAAGGTGATGTTTGCAGTCATGGAGGCGCCAATGATGATCAGAATCTTGATTGGCCATATCTATATAAGCCTTTGTAGAGCTGAGTGAGTTTCCCCTTCACCCAACACACCGTGGGACCACCAAAGTTTGAGGGTGGAGTGCGATAAGCGCCGGTACAGATGTTGGGAGGATCGACCAGGAAGAAGCGCCAGTGAGAATAGCTTTATACAAGCCATGTGTGGAAGCTTCTAATTTCCTGACGGTGAGCGGTTCTCGCGAGAGAGGGGCTCGCTGAGGTTTCTGGCAATCTGTTATTCTTTACGCCTGGCCCTCTGGCAGATATTTGGTTGGGGACTGTTTTGATTGTGGCTGCGCCAGAAGATAAGAGAGAGAGAAGAGGTAACTTTCACTTCTGGTGGATACCTACTGGACACACGTGTTTTAACTTTGAGATCTCGCACTATATTAAAGTGACTGTTGAAAAAAAAAAAAACCATCATACCGAGCGTGTTACTACCACATCGAATCTTGTGAAGATTTTTCCGTCGATTCACCCACCACGTCGCCCGACACAACATATGCATTTGTCACCCGATATATCCTCGAGGCTGCGAAAGAAGCTCTCCACAAAAATGATGATGCGAGGACGTGGTGCCCCGCATTTCCAGCAGAAAATACCCCACCGCATGGAAACTGGGAAAACTGGGGCAAAGCAGGCTCAACCCCGCCATGGTATGTTACCCAGGACTCGCATCCCACTCAAGACTACTCCGTACGTAGACTCACTCACAACCACCAGATATAGAGGTTAAGAAGACCGGCATGCGCTTCGCTTCAAAACGCCAGTCGCTGACGAGCATCGACGAGACGGAGGGGGTCGGCCTCATCATCACCGAGCCAGAGGACCTATGGCACGCCAATAACCTGATCGCAATTGGCGACATCGTCTACGCCCCCACCCTGAGAAAAGTCACCACCGAGAGCCTGACAGGGTCAACATCCACCCAGAAGGTGCGCGCCGAGCTGGCTGTCAAGGTTACCGACACCTCTTTCGACCCCCGCGCCTCGGAGCTCCGCGTGGCCGGCACTATCGTCAACGAAAATGAGATCGCTGCCGTGGGGCAGTACCACACCATCACCCTCAAGCACACCGACCGCGACATCAAGTTTACCATATGGAAGTCGCAGGGCTGGGACTCGGTGGCCCTCTCGCTGCTCGCAGAGGCCATCAGCGAGACGGCCAACAAGGACGTGGTGTTTGCCGTTGTGATGCAGGAGGGAGTGGCCAACCTTTGCCTCATCACCGAGTCAAGAACATTGGTCAAGCAGCGGATCGAGCACACCATCCCCAAAAAGAGGTCGTCACGCAAGGAGACAGAGGGAGGCATGTCGGACTTTTACGGGAAGGTTCTGTCAGCCATACTTGGCGCCATCGACTTCAACGAGCGTTCCGGCATCCCCAAGCAGTTATTACTCGCCAGCCCTGGCTTTGTGGCGCACAACTTTCGAGCCTACATGAAGGAGTATGCCGAGAGGAAAGGCGACAAGCCGCTGGCTCGACTGGTCAAGGAGGCGGCCGTGATACACACGAGCACAGGGCATGTACACAGTCTCAACGAAGTGCTCAAGAGCCCCGAAGCGCAAAAAACGATGCGAGACTCCAAGTTCACACAGGAAACGAGTCTGATGGATAACTTTTACCAGAAGCTTCGGCAAGACGATGGGAGGGCGTGGTATGGTGTTCAGCCAGTCGCCAAGGCCATCAGAGAAGGTGCCGTGGGCCGTGGCGGCGGTGTGTTGATGATGAACAGTGCCTTTTTCAAGAGCATGGACGTGGCGGAGCGCCAGAAATATGTTGCACTTGTGGACAAGGTTAGGGAAGATGGCGGCGATGTAAGGCTACTCAGCAGCGACCATGAGAGCGGACAGCGGTTGGATGCGCTGGGCGGAATTGCTGCGCTCCTGACGTACCCATTACATGATCTCGACGAGGACGATGACGAGGAGGATGCGGCTCAAGTACAAGAAGGGTCTGCGGCAGGGACCACAATAATATGAAGCCGTGTTTTCTGTTGCTAAACTCTCCACCCCTCGGCCATCGAGTCCACCGGCTCGGTTCGGGGTGACGATATTCGCCCGGCAGACGTGGTTCGCGGTGGGTTCCCGGTCCGGGAGTGGTTCTGATGGCGCTAGCAACGGGTAACTGCCGAGTGTTCCCAGCTCGCTTGGCTAGCACAACACACGGGGTACAACGTCATCTGTATCCGTACCACGGGAAGTTTGATGAATAGATAGATAGAAACAGGTACATACATATGAATGGACCTTATTTGGCATATCATAATGCTCATCACCAAAGATGAAAAATAGCTTTGTCTCCTTTTTGCTGTCCCTTGTTGGTCATTATGGTGGACATTTTGCTCTGGCCTGGGGTGGGCTCCCGTCACTCACCAGGACGGATTTCGGGTTTGGATTGCGCCGCCGTTTGCGAGCATTTTGAAACCGATTTACTTCGATGATGTAACATGTTGAACCACTATCGAAACAACAAACAAGCCCAATGTTCTCTCTCATTCTCGTCTTTCATTTCTTTCCGCGTATACACTGACCGTAGAGCAACAACCTATTCTCTGATCGGTACGCGTATTCGGTCCCATCCCGATCGATAATCTGCCATCCATCGACTGCGTCATCCAGTCTCCACTCCCCGCAGTCGGTCGATCCTCAAGGCAGTGTCCTGCACTTCAGCTTTCCTGACCCCGCCAAGCTGAGGTCGGACCCGGACACGCGGACAACTGTCAAATCCTCCGCTCCGTGCGCTGTGTCACTTCCTTGAGCATCCGAGTATACACCACGCGACGTTTATCAGAAAACGGCAAACGGCAAACGGCAGAAGACGGATCAACCGGGCAGACAACGTTGAACGATCTATCCACGGCAAGGAACACCAAGCAGCCTTACACGGTGGTCGCACCAGGACGCTGCCGCAGTCGTTGCATGTGCCAGCAGTGCGCCAGGGCTAGTTATAGCCTGCAGATACTGGCAAGGGTATCCGTAGGGTCTCGGCTTCCGGGCCCCTCTCTCAAGTCCGATCAAGCTCCATGCCTGCTTCGAAACGGCATGCCAACAATTGTTACACGGCAGACGTGTTGGTGGTCAGCAGAGCCTGAGATGCCAAAACCAAGTGTTGATTGATCACGACGGGAACATGGCTAGCATTTGGTCTACCATAAAGGCGGCCGCACCCTCTCGCACGCGCCCGCCCGAGCACCAGCATCTCTCCCACCTCAGCGAAAGCGAGCCGTCGCCAATACTACCGGTCCGGGGTGTCGCTAGCAGGGCGTCATCGTTGTCGCGATCCAGGGTCCCGGGAACAACGCCGCCGCCGCCGCCGCCGCCGCAACAGTCGCTGCCAAGATCAACCAGCATCTCGGGTGAAATCCGAGGTAAGTCGCCTAGCCCTCCATTTGTGGATATCATCAAAATTACGAGTACCCCCAAAAGAGTAATGCCATACCTATCACGTTTCCCCTGACCGTTTCCCCTGTTCCGTTCTCTCCCATTTCCACCATTGTCATCGCCCATTGCTGCTTTGTCGAGTCGCCAATCGCAAGCCTGCAACTCGCAGGACTGCTTGCTTTTGTTTGGTTCGAGCAGTCTGCGAGACATGCAAAGGCGAGGCCCTGGCAACTCCTTGCATACGCGGCCGTGACGTTATCCTCCGTTTCTTCACCTACTCCCTTGCTTTCGGCAGACAGGTCTGCGGAAGCCATGGCTACAAGCTTAGGAGCTCACGCGATGGCATCAGGCACCAACAGCAGCAACCAACAGAGCCGCTCCTCTCCGATTCCGTCCCCTAGTCCAGCCAACACGTCGACGACACAGCCCCCGGGTACCAGCAAAAGGACTTCGTCTAGGCTTTCGCGGAGCTACACCTCGATTGGTGGACTAAACGGGAAGGAGAAGGAAAAGGAAAAGGAAAAGGAAAAGGAAAAGGAAAAGGAAAAGGAAAAGGAAAAGGAAAAGGCAAAGGGCAGGGAACAAGACGTCGATGATGAGAATGCAGACGACACCGGTGACCAAACGACCACGGCCGGTAACGGGACAGTTGGGCCCGGCATCACCATCGGAGTGAACCAAAGTGCGCAGACACCCTCACCAATACCGAGTCCGGCTCTCGATCCCCTGTCACAGGTGAGTAGTAGTGGTGGCCATGGCGGTGGGGTGGACGCTTGACCATGCCATAGGGTATCTGACCGTATACGCGTATAGCAAATATACCTACGACGCAACAGCGAGCACCCCATACCAGGTCGACGTTCGATGCATATGGCCGAAGGGCTAGCACGATCCAGTTCTGACTTTTTGAGGGCTGTGACGCCGGCAGGAGATGCGAGCAAAGACAAGAGGTAGGCCTGTGGTGATGGGAGTGAACAAGGGCATGGCTGACGGGTTGTGTCGCATCGGAACAGTAAGAAAGGAGGCTCGTTTCTCAGTCGCTTGAGCATGCGCGGTGGCCGCAAGAAGGACGCAGCCGATCTTGATTCCGACTCAGAATTCGGCTTGGAGGCTCGAATGGACGGCACCAATGCTCGAGTCTTCAGCCAGACGTTGAGCAACCCAGTCATGGGCGGAGGCTACGTCCCTCATCACAAGGAACCACCAAGGTACATTCGAACCAAGGCGACCAGCAAGAAAGCAAGAGAGTTCAACCGCATGTTTCTGGCCCAGGAGCTTGTCGGCACAAGACCCCCCAAGGAGGAAGAGAAAGCCGACGCGAGCAAGGCACCTGTCGTGACAGTCAGTGTGGCGGGTGGCGGCGACCGCAAGACGGCAAGGTCGGGAGGCGCAATTTGGGCAACCGAGTTCAGCAGAGACGGAAAATACCTGGCCTCGGGCGGTCGAGACCACATTGTCAGGATATGGGCAGTCTTGACGACATCCGAAGAGCGCCGAGCACACGAAGACGACGAGACTGTCAATGGCGGACCTGGAGAACGGCTTAGTGCTCCCGTGTTCAGGGACCGCCCGCTGATGGAGTTTGAGGGACACACCGGGGAGGTCTTGGATCTCAGCTGGAGCAAAAACAACTTCTTGCTATCGTCCTCGATGGACAAGACTGTCAGACTGTGGCACCTTAGCCGGAAAGAATGCCTCTGCACGTTTAAACACAAGGACTTTGTCACGCGGCTGGCGTTCCACCCTCGAGACGACCGCTTCTTCTTGGCCGGCTCTTTGGATACGATGCTGAGGTTATGGAGCATTCCGGACAAGGCAGTGGCCTTCTCGGCCAATCTGCCAGATCTCATCACTGCCGTTGCCTTCTCTCCAGACGGAAAGATAGCGATTGCTGGTCTACTGAACGGCCTTTGCGTGTTTTTCGAGACGGAAGGCCTAAAACAACAGACCCAAGTACACGTACGCTCCTCTCGCGGCAAGAATGCCAAGGGAAGCAAGATCACTGGCATCCAGACCATGCTTGTTCATCCGCCAGCACCGGCCTACCCATCCCAGCAGCCGCCGGGCTCCAGTGCGGCCTCACATGCTTCCACCGACGTGCCCAGCAACGCGGAGGTGCGAGTGCTCATCACATCCAACGACAGTCGAATCAGGATCTACAGTTTACGAGACCAGACAATGGAGGTCAAGCTAAAGGGGCACGAGAACTCGTGCAGTCAAATCGCGGCCACATTTTCAGACGATGGAAAATACGTGGTGTGTGGAAGCGAGGACCGCAAGGCGTTTATATGGAGTGTGACGGGCAACGGGGTGCCGCTGACCACGGACAAGGACAAATCACCTTGTGAGTATTTCGAAGCACACGGCGAAATTGTCACGACGGCTCTCTTTGCGCCAACGCAGACGAGGATGCTTCTTGGCCAGAGCGGGGATCCGATTTACGATCTGTGCAATCCGCCACCCGTCGTTCTGCAGAGCCTGGACGAGGTTGCCAGTGCCGCGGTGAGCACCACTGGGTCTCACGTTCCGCCGGCGTCAGAACACACGGCCAAAAGGCCAGAGCCGAGCCCGGCCTACATTGCCAGGTCTACTCACTACGATGGCAACATCCTCATCACAACCGGAGACACTGGTATCATCAAGGTGTTTCGCCAGGACTGCGCCTTTGCCAAGCGCAGACACGAGAGCTGGGAGACAGGGAGCACCTTCAGCCGGAAGCTCGCGCCCAACAGTGGCTTCATGAGCGGCAACGGGCTAGGTCGGAGCGGCAGCGTCATGACAAGAACCAGCGGCGGTAGCGTTACACGTAGCCGAAGAGGATCTCTTAGCCAGCCATTCTCACCACAACTTGGCCCAGTCAGCGGCAGCTCGGACCGAATTCTCAGCTGGCGCCAGGGGATCGAAAACGGAGGCGACAAGCGATCCAGCGCTCTATTGAACGGGAGTGCAACGCCAGCCGCCAGCGAAAGATCAATGAGCCCGGCCAAGGTCATCCGAACGCCTCTAAGTTCACAAGTCAACTTGGCGAGTGAGGCGAGAAAACAGCCGTATGCCAACTCGACCGTCACGACCAGAAACAGAGCCGGCAGCACCCTGACCAGCCCAACAGCGAGCGTGTTTAGTAACGCGCCCTCGCGTGTCCCCTCGAGGCTGCTCAGGGAAAGACGCATGTCAAAGGAGCCGGAGGAGGAGCTGTCAGTGCCGCCGACGCCGAGCTTTACCTACATGTCAGCAAGCGAGAACGAGCCGCCCGGTTCCCCCGCAGCAACACCAGCGGTCTCGGGGGCAGGTAGCACCACGTCTTCGTTTTGGAACCTGAACCGATGGCGAGGGATCACAGCGTTCAAAGTCAATGCTTCGTCGCCGGGTCACAGTGGTGGCGGCATCGAGGGTCACAAACGCAGCGACAGTCGTGGCTCTTTGGCGAAACGGAACCAGGTCGAAGCCGCCCCTGGGGACGAGAAGGAGAACGGAGACACAGAACAGGCGACGGGGACATGCAGGCGACAGAGCACAGGGACGGGACTGTTACCGGCTGCTCATGTAGTGAGAAACAGCACTGATGGCGGTGGAAAGGACATGAAGAACAAACGCATGTCTCTCCCGGCTGCAGCAACCTTGGGCCAAGCCGACAGCGAGGGTGATGTTCGGTCCATCCCCGCGAATGAAAGCATGATGCCGCCAGTCAACCCCCTGCAGGTGCGGCGAGATGGCTCGCCGTACCGACATCTGTGGAGTCGTGGAAGCTCGTCACATTCCACTGGAGGAGGCGCCAGGTCAGATTTGGGTGGCTAGAGATGGCTAGGGATTTGTATTCGCAGTGTCAGATAATAGGGAGCGTTTGGTAAGCACGGCGTTGGAAAGGTTGTGTTAGTCCCATTGGATTCAGGGGTCCCAGGCGCGAAAAAGGATAGCTTTGATGCCGATGTGCGTTTGAGTGTCCTGTAAATATACTATTTAATCCAAGAGTGAAGCAAATAATGTTCCGTGATACATGCCTGCTGAAAAGAGGGTATCCCAACATGTTCGCAGCAAAAAGTGTTGGACCTTGGACCAGTGCGCCATGCAAGCCATATCGAAGCCAACCTGAACCCGCCCCAACGGTCAACCGTTCTTGATTGCCACGACAGACCATCGACAGCACGGTGGCTGTAGAGGTCACTTGCCCAGTCTCTCCGACCGTGTTTGAGTCATATCATATCGTACCGAGTATCGCGTGCCTAAACCGCACAACCTGCAATCCTCTCTCAAGCAGTGGCAGCCTCGTCCTTGGGGGCCTCCTCAGCAGAACCCTCAGCAGAACCCTCAGCAGCCTTCTTGGCCAGCTCGCCCAGCTCGGTGGCCAGAAGTGTCAGGTTCCTCGGGTCGGCGCCGCGGATCTGGACGACCCTCCCGGCGCTGTCGCCCTCGCCGAGCTTGACGCCGCCGCCGAGCGTGCGGCCCTGGACGTCGACGCCCTTGCCCACCTCGCCGTCGACGACGAAGACGAAGGAGGGCATGGCGGTGATGCCGTACTCCTTGGCGATGTCGGCCGAGGCGTCCACGTCGATTTTGGCAAAGGCGAGCTGGCCGGGGACGGAGTGAGACTTGGAGAGCTTGGCGAAGAGGGGGGCGATGGCTTTGCAGGGTCCGCACCTGTGGGTTGGGGGGGAGAGAGGAGAAAAGGGTTAGCAAAAGGGGACCGGTATAAGGCAAGTCAATCAATAGCAGGATAGAGAGAGTCTTTAAGTACCACTCGGCCCAAAAGTCGAGGATGACGTATTTGGTGGAGGTGATGAGCTCCTTGAGCTCTTCTTGGGTGGAGATCTTGATTGGCTCGGCCATGGCAGCGGTTTTGGAGGAGTTTTGGAGGGGTAACTAAGAAACCTGGAAGTTGCTTGTTGGGTAGGTAATGGTATATAGTAGGAGTATATGGGGAAGCAAAAAGAAGAGAGAAAAACACGATTCAGGGGTCCTAGAAATGGATAGGTATTTCGCGATGCGCAAAAGGGTTCAGAAAAAAGATTAATAATGGGGGTGCGGGGTTTATGGCAGAGCTGCAGGGCTGTTGGAGATGGAGGGGGGAGCGCGATGCGGGGCAGTTGGAACGTGCTGCAAATGGTCTTGGCGGGGCACTGAAGAGTTTGGGATGCCACTCATGTTCATCTCAGACTCGTCGGGTGGCTGTGCATCCCACGATTCACGAGCCTTGCTCTATAATTCATTTGTCACAGCTTGGGGGGCCCCAGATTCTATCTTCGTGGCTGGTGACACAGGAAGGTCCCGCTTGTCACTGATCTGCCGATCCTAGCTCTTGCTTCTCACGATTGGCGAGAGTCTATTTAAGCTTAAACTATCCCAACCTTTCACTGTCTCATCAAAGCCTGGACCGTCAACCACCTGTCACGCCCGGAACAGTTGCTCATGCTGGAGAAGATGAGTCTCTGGATGAACCCAGGCGAGCTTGCTCTTGTCAACTTCAGCAAAGAGGACACCGAGGCCAACGTCATGGAGAAGCGGCTGGGCCGGGAGGATAGGGCGTCAAATAAGAGCACCTTACCTACGCTATTGGATGGCCAGCAGCCTCACTGGTTGCTCTGCAAAGAAGCTTCGTCATGCCAAGTGACTGAAACCGATAAAGAGGGTGGGTGGTGAGCTCAGAGGCCTCGCGGGCGGGGCTTACATGGTCGAGCTGAATCCGGAATGGCACACCACCGAATTTCCAGTTTGGAGTCTTATCAGCTGCAACCTATTATCTGGAAGCTGTGCGACGTTCATGCAGGGGAAAATATTGAAAGAACGATAAGAGCAAAACACAGCCTTGGCCCCCCAAGAGAATGGAAGCCTGCCCAGACATAAAGTCGTCCGCCTAGGACGCCACCAGACTGAGTGGGCCGCCCACTCATAATCGCCCAAGGTGTTCAAAACAGACTCCCAGGTGTGTCGTGTGACTGACTGCCAAAGAGGTATAGCGAAATGTTGGCTCGATGCTGATAGCTTGTTGGATGCCGCCTATAAGATGCCAGGTAGCCAGCCCATCGCAACCTGAAGCCACCGGGCGACCACATTCGTCTCCTGTTACAAGAGACATCTCTCTCTACTGGCATAGCACTCATGTAGCTGGTTTGTGTGTGTCTCGCGCAGGTTCCTAATGGACGGAAACATCACACTCCGACACGTTGGCGGTTTCAGTTTCGAAGGGATCTTCACATTCCTCGGAGAAGCACTTGCAAACACGACCGATCCTTTGTCAAGCCCATATCTTCAACTGGCCCGCGATGGAAGCTACTTCTCCATCACCCGTGATGTCTGCCTGGCCATCACAAACATGACGGCCGATATTTACACGGCGTACGAGCCTCAAGGAATTTGGAATAGACTTGTGAGTTCCCCCGAACCTGGTGAGTAGCGAAGACGTCAAACTGACAGGACACCAGGTGACCTGGAAATTCCCCCTCGTCACCCTGCTCTTCAACTTCTCCCGCCCCCCTTTCCCCCTCCGAGTATGGACCAACACCAGTCTCTTCATGCTCATCCACCTCCTCGGCAGCCCCATCACAAACATTGCCTCTCTCCTGCACACCCTCTCCACCTGCCAGTCCAGCGCAACGTCGATGCAAAACAAGCTACGAAAGATACAAAGACAAATCAGATCCGCCCCTGAAAGGCTTGTAAACCCCTTGGCGCGAGAGCTGGCATACAGCCACTCGGGCCAAACCAGCGATCGCAAAATCGCCAGCCTGTGGAAGCAGCTGTCTCTTATTCAGGTCTCCTACGAGGAGTGGGGCGTCAAGTCCTCCAAATTCCTCGGGCTGACGCTTGACAGACTCTACCTCGACCCCGTCCCGCTCGACGGTCAAGGGCCGGAGGCACTGAGTCAAAGAAAGGAAGTCCTCGCCCAGATCAAAAAGGCGGCCGACATGCTCGCCGCCGACCGGGCGACGTACGTGCTCCCCATTTTCATCGCCCAGTTTGTGTTTATCACTTCCATCAGCGCGGCGTTTTGGAGGGTGATTGGGGTTTTCCCCCAGGACGGGGAGTGGACCAACGTGGAGGCGTACTCGATCGCCATGTCGGCGCCCTTCTTGTACATGGTGCCTGCTGTGTTTCTGAGCGCGATTATCGGGGTGAGCCAGACGGAGAGGAGCGTGGTGAGGGTGCTGAACGATTTGGGAGAGAAGCTGATGAGGGTTAGGTGGGAGGCTTCGGTCGCTGCTAGGGGTGATGTTGAAGATGGAGCGCGGGGAACGGCCCGTGACAGTCGTGTAGCGTCCCCGGCCTCGAGCGAGACCGCGAAGGATGAGAGCCCTGGTAGCGAACAGTGGTTGCTTCCGTCGTACGTGGGCCCACCAAGTTCTCCTGAAACGATGACAATAACCAGCACAGAGACTGTGGAGAAGGAACAGGTAGAGGTGCCGGTGGTGGTGGAGGAACAACCTATCTTTCAGAGGGTGTGTCACGGGGGAATTTATGGCTGGCGACCCGAGATCCTCACAGCACGAATGATACGAAAGACATGGCACCACGTTGCTTTGGCCGCGGCTCTTGTTGTCGTGTCGGTGGTTGTGGCATCATGGATATCCTGGCGTGTGCCTCCAGAAGGATTCGACTGTCGCAACGCCGGACAGGCGGCGTTGCTGGCCATGTGGTTGCTCAGCTTTGTGCTAGACGGTGTCTTTGCATACTACATGGAGCGATGGGACCATCTTGAAAGTGGAAAGGGATACTGGTATGAAGCCGTGTTCATCAAGGACTTCATTGTGGGATGGGCAGCCGTTGTCATGATTCTGGTTGTTCAAGTCGGCATCTTCAACCGGTGCGACTGCTTCTCGCTTTGGGGCAAGGTCCCTGTTGCGTTACCGCAGATTCCAGAGGTTGCTGCCGTGCTGATGCATCGTATCTCGTTTGAGTGGCCCGCCGTGACATTTGGGTGGATTGCTATTGAGCTCGCCATTTGCGCCTTGATTTGGTGGGGGTATAGAGATGCCTTTAACGTGTACAATCAAGAGGATGGGGGTCACGAGCGATGAGCAGAAATAACGTACATACATACATACATGCATACATACATAGGTACACTTTTGAAACATACCTGCCCGGATATGGGGCCATTTTGTTGTCTGTCAAGTCTATCTAGGTATGTACCTATATCTGATATGGCCGTGTCGTGTGCTGACTACCTAGTGTTCACAAAAGTTGAACTGCACCTTCTTCCATGTTTCCTCTGCGTCTTCCTGGAATCTGCTCCGCTCTTTCATCAACTGCAGCCTGTGTTCCTTCGCCTCCTCTTTTGTCATCAGACCTTCTGGGAGAATCCGCTCCTTGCGCACCATGTCCATAAGTTCAGCCGGCAAACGATTGCTCATCCTGTCAAGTACCTCCTTCGGCGGGGAGATTGTGTCGGCGAGCCCCTGTTCGAGCAAGAGCTGGAACACCTCGGAAGGTATATCACCCTTCGCCGCCTGATCCTTGCCCCCAAACACCGCTTCTGCCCACCAGTCAAGCTGCTGCGGTGGCACGTTGGCAGTCGAGATGATGCGTTGATGTGGATCAACGAGCCAAAGAGCGATGAAGCGACGATGTCCCGGCTTGGTCCGGTCCTGGAGACTGAAGGGAGAGACGCGATGTTGACTGTTTTGAAAGGTAGTGGGTTAGATAAAGGCGTCAGATAGATGGCAACTCTGGTTGGATCACTCACAAAACATTCGGGAAAGCGAGGAGGCGTCCCTCACGAGTTTCGACATTGCCGAGCTTCTGGAGAGCTTCTCCTTCCCTCAACCGACAACCATACATGACCTCATTGGGCCGAAAATTATCCTGTCCGACGCGGTCTTCCAAATCCGGGTGCTCATCTGCCTTCATCCGGAACTCGAGGGAGCTGGTGGTGATATTCTCTGAATCAAGGTAGTACAGGGCTGTTGCAACGATATGCTCGTTCATCATGCCTTCAATCTATCCCCAAGCTTGGTGTTAGTATTGACATTGACCCCCCGGGAGGGAGCGGGATAGATAAGGGTTTACTCACATGCCAGCCTCCAACAGGAAATTCTGGTTTCTCTGGGGTGAGCTCGATCGTAGCCATCTTGACAATGACCTGAAGACCAATATCCCTGAACCTCTCACTGAGTTTGTGCTGGACGGTGTAGCTGACCTGTTGGAAGTCCAAGGGTTCTGGAAGGATAACATCACGAATGTGGTTCCACTTGTGAATGAGCAGAGCCCTCTCCTTTTGCTCTTCCAGAGTCAGACCCTCGTACAGCTCTGGGTTGGATGTGTAGTCATTTGGCCATGTCCAGTTCTCCACCTCGTACATCTCATCACTCTCCAGTGGAACCGGCCTTCCGTTCTTTTCTTCCCACTCTCTGATAAGTTCAGGCAGTAGATCTACCTGCAGAGGTTCGTACGCGTCGTCGTCGTCTGGGCTGAAGAGGAGTGAGTCAGAATTGATCAGTTTAGTCTCATGAGGTGGCAGACACGCACCTGCCGAATACCGGAGCAGGCCCAAACCGCTGCTGCACTGGAACAACTTTCTTTCCGCGATGCTGCCCAGTCCTTTGAGTATATGGTTCACCAGTGACGGCCCATCCGCTCAAGACTCGTTCCCATGCAGGGATGGCCGTATCAATGAGCCGTTCGATGGTACGGTAGATCTCGGGGTGTCTCTTCGGGTGTAGGTTATTGATATAGCTGGTGAACTTGACTGTACCGTCGTCCTGGAAGGCTAGATTGGCAGGAAGCCACTGGTACCTCTCGGACCAAAACCCATACTCTGCGGCGTTGTAGTCATTAAACATGCTCATTTCTTCGCGAGGCTTGGTGATCGGCTTCTCGATGACCTGGCCCTTGCCAGCCCACTTCTCAACGGCATCCTCCACCCCAACAACCTCGTCCTGGAGAAATAGTGATTTTCCATAGACAAAAGGATGCATCGACGGGTGCACAAGGTCTTGGACCATGTCTTGGGCCCATGGATGCCAGTCAGGACTGGAGCCTTGCTCAGTGACGAGCTTGTCGAAAGCGGCTTTGAGGGCTTGGTGAAGCTCAGCCGTCACAGCAGAATCCGACTTGATGGCTGTGTTCTCGTTTGTGTTGAGCGTAAAGATCAGGCCGCTCTTCTCGAACTCGGCAGCTTTACAGCGAAGCTCGGCAATGCACTGGGGTTGGGGTCGTATGAGCGCCGAGTCGCAAACAAATGAGGAAATGGATAGTAGACACATACGTAATCAAATGCCTGCTCCGATATGATCCTCTGGCGTGCTGGCTTGTGAGGATGGTAGGCCCGGCTTAGCATGTCGTTGTAATGGTCAATCTCTTCAGGATCAGCCTCCGCCCACTCCTGGAGTGCTTCCTGGAGGTCCTGCAATATTTGATCAGTGATGATGGAGTTCCAAAGGTCATCCTCCGGCGCTGTCAGAGTTTCCTGTTTCCATCTAGAAACGATTTCCTCATCAAAGACTTTTTCATGCCACTTCGGTTTGTCGGTTAAGCGGTCCATGAGAAGCGTCATGGCCACCTCGCGCACCATGATAATGGGTGTCATGCTGTGCCACCTGGACAGCTCGAAACACCCCACACGGTAACAGTCGACGCCAGATATGAGCCGCCAGTCCTGTGTGAGGTGTCGGAGGTCGACATTGATGCCGGGATACTGGTACTGCTGTTGCTTTTCTGGCATGGCTGTGGTTGACTCAATGAAACGAGTCCGAGGGGCGACTTTGGCGGCCTCATGTTTGGCCCTGAGGATCTGAGTTGTGCGGGCCATGATAGAGCTTGGTTGGGTTCGATGTTGAACAGAGACTCACTCACCCACCCAGGTGGTACCGATATTTATATCAGAATGCCAGGCTACCTAGTGTGGTGGAACACACCGCTGGTGCCTGGCTTGGCGCTGGGCCGAGACAGGGGTAAAAGGCCGCCGGCAATCTCTGTTGCGTTGGCAGACTCGACTCCATCTTTCGAGGTTTCTACGTACTACAACGTGTACCGAAAAGCAGGATGGCGATGCCCAAGCCGATGCACATTGCCCTCCACTAGCCGGACGTCTCTTTCTCCCCTGTTGCGCTTCTTGTTCTCCCAACTGAGATATACGACCTGTAGGCCTGTCAGAAAGAGTGTAATGACCAGGGCACCAAGACTGATGGAATGGCCCAGCGCGTATTTCGGTCTGTCAAGATGGAAAAGGTGTAAATGTCAGTTTGTTTGCTTGATATACGGTCTTAGCGGGGTACCATACGCATCTCGTTGCAGGTAGATAAAGGTTCCAATGAATGCCGAGCAGTTGGCGATGGATATCACGATTCCCACACCCACCGCCCTCACGTAGTGAGGAGCCAGGTTGTTAGCAACCCATCCCTGGAAAGCAAGTTAGCATCATCTCAAGTTTGGATAAATGAAAATACTTACCATCAGCATGGGCGAAGCTTGGAAAACCCCCATAGCAATCAGAAAAGTGCCGGCGTATTTGACAGCGTTCTGATCAGAGACAAGGAGCATGACATAACCTGCTATCCCAACCACAGCACCGGCAGCAATGAAGCCGCCTCGGTTTCTGACCTTGTCAGAGAAATGAGCAGTCAGAATGACCACAACGAAGCCGGCCATGTTAGGTGGGACAGTAAAGAGCTGCGCCGTGGTCGAGGTGTAGCCCATGCCAGCAACGATTGATGGTAAGAACAACGAGAAACTCTGTTTTCGTCAGTTGGTGGCTAACCTGGCGGTTGAGAACAACAAAACATACGTAAAGAGGCACAAGCAAAAAGAACCAAACACCAGCACAGAACCACATCTGTGGCGACTTGATGGCCATCCACACCCAGAACCAGTCAAACTTCTCCTCATCAACTGTTTCAAGGGCCGTAGAGCCGCTTGCATCAATCTTCATCCGCTTCAAGGCCCAAACCCTTTCTTCATCGGTCAGAAACCGTGATGCAGCTGGGGTGTCCGGCATGAAGAAGAAGCAAACAATGCCAAAAACCACTGTTGCGGCACCCTCCACTATTTCCGTTGTCAGTATCCCTACATACTTCAACAAAACATCAACCATGAAACCTAGGTACCTACCAAAGAAAATCCACGGCCACCTCTTATACCCTCCAACCTCAATGTTCCCCAAGGCCCCCGCCAGCAAACCCCCAAAAGCACCACTCAACGGCGCCGCACAGTAAAACAACCCACTACGGTACAGCATCTCATGCCTCTTGTAAAACATGGCCAGATAAATGATCACCCCTCCCAGAATCCCCCCCTCAAACAACCCCAGCAACAGCCGGCAGATGATAAGTCCGGCATAGGACTTGACAAACCCTATGCACAAGCACACCACGCCCCAAGCCGTGATGAGAGAAGGGAGGTAGACACCCGCGCGGAACTTCTTAAGAAGGAGATTGGAGGGGACGTCGACCAGGATGTAAGGGATGTAAAAGACCAGCAGGGCGAGGTTGAACTGGGTGCCGATGCCGGCGATGCCGAGGTCTTCCGGGAGACCGGCGAGGCGGGCGTTGCCTATGTTGGAGCGGTCTATGAAGGAGAAGAGCCTGTAGATGATTAGTTGGATGACAATGCCCTGTGATAATGTGAGAATGCGAGTGAACTGACCAGATACCAAATAGCCAGGGGAGAATATGAAGATCAAACTTTCTGTTGAGAATCTTGTCTAGCCGGGGGTTCTCTTCATGGGGAATCGTTCCCAGGGCTTTCTCGGTGTGGATTGCATCTTCCGCTGGCAGAGCCGAGTTTGTTTTTCCCGCCATACTCTAGACTGTGAGGATATCTTCTGTTGCAAAAGCCCGGTCAACGCCTGGCATTCATTTACTACTGTCTGGTAGCGACGCGCGAATCTTGAGCTGCTACCTGAGTGCTAAGAGATCAGATGGATCGACTTGCAACGGATATAAATAAAATGCCGGTGAGGGGCAGCCCCTTGTTCGCTGAACTCGTGATGGAAGACTGCCCCTTTTCGTCGAAATAGCTTGGTCAGCGTTGTATCTTTCAGTGGAATAAACACCACTATTGGACAGTCCTTTCGGAGACAACCGGGTCCTTCGCATGGAACCATTCACAACAACAATTTTGGTATAGATGTGAGAAGTAATCTCCCTTGGCTTTTCTCGAGATGTGTACAAATCCCAAGCACTTTTCACTCTTTGGTCCAGAAACTCGGCAATGGTCAGTCTAGCCCTGTACCTAATCAACGACACTAGGAACAAGCAACCTCATCATGCTGTCGCGGGCATCAGTCGTGAATCACATTGCTTCCGGGCGGAATATCAATTCTAGGCCCGCTCGGCTTGGCCTCTTCTCCCTTCTCAGGAAATTTGCGGAACAAGTCCATCAGATGGTCAAGCGGGGCAGCCAACAACCCCATCACCGATTCGAACGGAGGATGCTCTCCCGCCAAGGGATGGCTGCGGCTCGGAACAAAGTGCTTGGTCCGCCCAAAGCTTTTGGCCATGGACTCGGAATGCTCAGGTGTGAGCTTCTCTTCCAGAGCAGGCAAGTCGTAGCCTTCCTCGTCCTTGATATGGTCCTCGAGCTTACACCAAAGCTCCTTGATCTTTGGTACGTAATCGGGATCGCTGGAGCTCATGTTTTGAAAGTCCTTGAGCATCTTCTTGACCTTCATGGCGTTAGCAAATACAGCCGTGCCACAGCCCGGAGATGGAGCTGAACCTGGTGATGATCCTTTCTGTCAGTCTCGGCAATCTGGCTTCCCACGGTGCCCATGTGCCACTCGAAAGCGGGATACAAAATCAACTCCTCCCCCACAGAGTGACGGGCTAGCTCCCAGGTGAACTGATTGCCCCATCGTTGTTGGTGATCCGGGTCACTCGACTTCACCACCTCGTTGTAGCAATCCTGGATATGGCGGTGGTCGTCGGTGATAGCCTGTGTGATTGTTGCCATACAGGCAACACCCAGGGAGTTCCGCGTCTGAATCGGCCGGACGCGACCCGAGAGAATCGAAGCCGGTGAGAACCCCGGCCGCGGGATGAGCCTTTTGGTGAGAAAGCGACTTGCAAGCATTGTGAGGGAGTCGGCACACAATCATTCAGCTTGGAACTGTCAAGAGAGTGAAGACAACTCTTGCGCCAAGGATCATAGGTTGGTATTTGTAGAGCCTTGTCAGTGCGAGGGTGAAGACGACCCACGTCAGTAAGACGTGAGAGTGAGCAGAGACAGCACGGGAGCTTGCCCCCCTCACGGATCTCATCTCAAGTTTTCTATTGCCCCGCGGTTCCTCGAGTTGAGATAAAAGATAACTGACCATCTCCCCATATTCGGCCGGTGGTCTCCTAGGGTTGGATCTTTATTGCGTCTCCATGTGCACATAAAGCAGCATCTCGCCCGGATCGCCCGGGCATGCTGAGTTTCGACACGGCAAGACCCCGAGTTAATGAGAATTGGAAACTGTGAAACGCAGGATATGGCTGCGAAATGACTGCGCAGACGAGGCGAGTTTGATGTGGTTGTTTGGGTCAAATTGACAGTTGAATCGATGATGTCATCATTGCAGAGAACCTCCTGAAGCAACAAAACAGTCCAACGCCTATTGGACCGGACAATGGCATCGAGATTCACACCCAAAAAGAGCTCTCGGCTCAGTCGACCACGTTGTGTCAAGCCGGACCTTTTCTTCCTGGACAGCGTGACAGCTTCGGCTTGCCGAGCCTGTGGGCCAGCTTGTGCCTGCCCTTCTCTGACATGATGATTCATTGACTCGATTTCCTCATGCGGGGAAGTGCTTGCTGTTGCAGGAAGTCATTGTCTTTCATCGAGATGAGTGGGCCATGATCGTCATTAAGAACACAGGCAAGATGTGGTGCCCGTGATATAAAGAGGTCGAACGGGGAATGCGGGCGGATGGCCACTTGCTATCCCAGGTCTCCTTTTACTTACTCATCGCGAGAAGCTTGACGGATTGCCCAGATTCTGAAAGACCACCACAGCTCATATTCACCATGTCGGGCCTCAATTCCAACCAGATGGATCCGCGGCAACACCCCCTTAAGGCGACTGCTGCGGGCATTGCCGCCGAGCTGGTGGGTGAGCGCCGCAACCCTCGCATGACGCACATGCAGAGCGCCAACGAGGGCCCTGCCGACATCATTGCCAAGGTGTCCGGTGCCTCAGCGGGCGGAAAGAGAGAAGACGACGCCCTTTACTTCACCAACAACGAGGCCATCCCCTTCCCGGACCCTGCCCACAGCAAGACCATTGGCGGTATTCCCGTTGCCAGCGATGTTTTCCTCTTCCAGAAGCAGCAGCACTTCAACCGGTCCAAGCCCCTCGAGCGCATGGTTCACCCATGTGGCTCTGGAGCATTTGGCTACTTTGAGTGCACTCAGGATGTGACTGATCTGACTGTGAGTATCTTCCTGGTTGAAGTTCTTGTTGCGAGTAGATGTGCTGACCTTCTCCCAGAAAGCCGATTTCCTCTCCAGTGTGGGCGAAAAGACTCCCGTCTTCACCCGCTTCTCGACCGTAACATTCGGCCGTGAGTACCCCGATGAGGGCCGTAACCCCCGTGGCTTCGCCGTCAAGTTTTACACCACCGAAGGCAACTATGATATCGTAGGCCTCAACTTCCCTGTCTTCTTCTGCCGCGACCCCATCCAAGGTCCCGATGTCATCCGCTCTCAGTCCCGCAACCCCCGAAACTTCCTCCTTGACTTTGACGCTCTCTTTGACCTCTTGGCCAACACCCCCGAAGCCAACCATGCCGGCCTCATGTTCTTCTCGGACCACGGCACACCTGTCGGGTGGCGGTACAACCACGGCTACGGCTGCCACACCTTCAAGTGGGTCAACAAGGAGGGCAAATTTGTGTACATCAAGTACACCTTCCTCGCCAAGCACGGCCAGAAGCAGTTTACCGATTCCGAGGCCGTTGCCATGTGCGGCCGTGATCCAGACTACTCCAAACGTGACCTCTGGGACACCATCGAGGCTGGCGACGAGATTGAGTGGACTGCCTACGTCCAGGTGATGCAGCCCGAGCAAGCCGACCCCGACCTCCTCGGATTCGACCCCTTTGACGTGACCAAGGTCTGGCCTAGAGACCAGTTCCCCCTCAAAGAGTTTGGCCGCCTTGTCCTGAACAAGAACCCCGAGAACTTCACCCGTGACGTTGAGCAAGCCGCCTTCTCCCCCGGCAGCATGGTTCCCGGCATTGAGGACTCTCCCGACCCCCTCCTCCAGTTCCGCATGTTCTTTTACCGCGACGCTCAGTATCACCGTATCGGTGTCAACCTCCATCAGATTCCCGTCAACTGCCCCTTCATGGCCAAGAGCTACGCCTCGCTCAACTTTGACGGCGCCATGAGATCCGACGCCAACCATGCAGGTAACAAGCAATATGCCCCCAACAGCTTCGCGCACAAGTTCCGACCCGACGCAGCGGAGGCGCCGTATGCCGTCAGCGACAACATCATGAGCCGGAAGAGCCACTACTGGCATGAAGGAAAGAAAAACGACTATGCCCAGGCGACACAGCTGTGGACGAGGGTTATGACGCCGCAGCAGAGGGAAAACACGATTCAGAACACGGCTAAGTACTTGGGCCTTGTCAAGTACCCAGAGATTCAGGTATGCTTCCGAACCGCGAGTGGTGAAAAGAGTCAAGTCTGTAGCTGACACCAAGAACAGAAGAAGTATCTCGCCCAGCTGTATAACATCTCGCCCGACTATTCGGAGGGTGTATTCCAGCTTCTGCCCGCTCCGCAGTTTGACATGAGCGAGGTGAAGAGTCTGGCAGAGAATGCGCACACGTGGTACAAGGAGAAGAAGTTTCAACCCCTGAACGGGGAGAAGCTGACTGGTTTCGCTCCGCCGGGCCCTGTTTATAACTATTAGATCAACCTTGCCGTTTGAGTTGTTATAGCTAGTATTGTAAGGAGCTGGGGGGCAAATATCAGGTTCACATCGATGGATCATTATTGTCGTCTTTCCAGATGATGATTGCTGTTTTGGCGTGGTAACTTTTGTGTGTTGCATTTTATTTCCCAAAGCAGACCGTCTATACGCTAATAGTTCTGAAAACGCTAAACTCCTCGCCCGTCGCAGACAACACGCCGGGTATCTGTGGGTGCCAGTGGACCTCCTTGGCCAGGTTTTGGTAATGCACAAACAGAAGCTGGGGCGGCACATCGGCAACACCACCGGTGTCCTTGCTCTCTTCGTCGTCCAGCTCGACGGCCAGATCCCAGATGGTGACCGTGTTGTCGCCAGCAGAAACGGCAACGATGCTGTCGTCAGTGGGATGCCACTCGACACTGGTAATCTGCTCCTTGTGGTAGTCGAAGCTGGCGATGGGTGTGGGCTTTCCATCCGACTTCCATTGTCTGAGATCCCAGACACCCCACACACCGGCATCGTCACCAGAAGCCAGGAGGTGGGTGGTCTGTCTCGACCAGGACATGACGTTTACGTCGACGTTGCTGACTTGCATGCTCAGTGCTGGCTTGCGGGCCTTGCTGCGGACGTCCCAGACGCGGATGGTGCCGTCGGATGAGGCAGAGGCGAAAACGGAAGCCTCGGAGGGTGACCATTGGAGTTCCTCTACGGAGGACGTGTGGCCAGTGAAGGGACGGTTGTCGGTGACGAAGCCGCCGCCGTCGGTGCGGGTGGTGACATAGATGAGACCGTCGTTGTCACCGGTCAGGAGCTTGCCTTGTGGGTGAAGGGTCGACCAGTCGACAGCATAACCCTCGGACTTGTGGGCACGGATGGTGCAAAGGGGCTTGTTTTGTTGGGGTGTGATGATGGTACCCGGGGTATCAAAGGAGGCGAGGTGGGGGGTGATGTCGTGGATGTAGACGTTGGTGGACTCGGTCATGGTCGCGGTAAGGGTGGTTGGGGTCTGGGAGGCACCGGTAGCGGGGGCCTGGTGGGCTCGTATCCTGTTGGTGGTGCTGTTGAGGGGGATGCTCTTGTGCTCGAGGAGGGGATCGGAATCCTCATCGTCGTCTTCGTCGTCGCTGGAATCGTCGTCGTCGCCGCCTTGCATCTTGCTCAGGGCGCTCAGCTTCATCACCATGAGGGAGTTGTCCGAGGCCTTGGTGTTCTCAGCCTGGGTGCCTGCTACTGTGTACATGGTCATGGGGTAGACGCTGCGGTTGTCGCCGAGGCCGTCTCGAATGATGTCGAAGGAGAGGCATGGCCATGGGGTGCTGAGGTTGTGAAGCATGCGGTATGTGGTGGGATCGGGGGAGAGGGTCTGGCCGGGCTCGAGTTTCGTTCTGCCGACGATGAATGTGCCTTGGGGGTTGTCGAGCTCCATGGCGCCCTCTTCCGCCTCGCGTTCAGCGTCTGGTCTGCCGTCGACACCGGCCTCGATGATCTCGTCCTCGCTCTCAAACTCATCCTCAAACTCGTCCTCGAACTCGCCCATCTCGTTGGTCTTGTCGTCGTCGATGTCCATGGCATCGGGACGGCTGCGGCCCTTGAGGGGGCCGGCGGTGTCTTCGTCGGCAGTGCGCTTGGACATTTCGAAGATGTTTCTTGGTTAACGATGCTTGGTCAGTCGAGATGTTGCGATGCGACTGGCGAAGAGGGGGACTGTGGTGGGCTGGCGGGGTTCGTCGTGGTCGCAAAAATCTCGAAGGGCCGCCCACCAAAAATTTGTGGATTTTCAACTTTTTAGTGGGGCATTATCGGGACCCCGCACCAACCCCACCCAAGCGCGGTGGCACGCTAATTATGTAAGGTACTTAGCAGGACTCGCAGGACAGGGGGCCTCTCTGCAAACTTGTTTATCATCTTGTGCAGTTGTGCAGTCTTGCGGTTGTGGATGTTCTGATGTCTTTCTTGACCCAGGCCGGAACGGGTGTTGCCTGCCTCCTGCCTCTCAGCTCAGTCGAAGGGGCATCTCCAAGCTTCTCGTCCCAGCTGTTGAGTGTTGACTGCCTGTCCCAAGCTCCCGTCCTGTCTGAGCTCTACTGACATACCTAGTAAAGTCAACTGTCGAGCTAGGAACCACACGCAGCCGACATCTTCTGATTCGTCTTCACAAGCTTCCAGGTTCCAGATCAATGTTTCCTCTCCCGGCCGTCGGGCCATGGGCTCGGAGTGTTGGCTCCGTGGGCTAAAGCGGTTCAATGCCCGCCGTGGCATTTGACCCCAAGACCATTTACCCGCACATCAACACGTCTCCGTTTCTCCATCCCCTGAGGCTCACGGTGCTTTCCCGACTTCATCTCACGTTGAAAAGAGATGAAGACGAAAATGGGCCTCGTCAGCCCAGTCATGTCTCCATCCCTGGTCTCCCGGCCCCGGGGCGTGCTCTTTCTCGTCTGCCTCATCTCCTTGGTCACTATTTGGTCTTGCCGCCTCCCCAAAATATGCCTGTATGAAAGTACTTACAGATCCTCAACATCACCTCACCAACAGCCCAAGCCAAACTCCGTCGACCTCTCCCACCCCGACTCACCCTTTGTTGGTTGGCCACTACAACGCGTGTGCGGCGAGCAGACTAGCTGGAAGCCCGGTCTGGTCTTTATTTGCGACAACAACTCCGGAGGGATCGGTAATATCCGTAATTACATTCTCACGTGCGTTCGCTATGGTATCGAAGCCGGCGCCACTGGCATCGTCCTGCCTCGCATTCGCACCCGCAGCGAGAAGAACCTGGCGGACCTGATGCTAGATTACCAGCCGTTCACCTACTTCTTCGATGAGCATCACTTCCGAACCAACCTCCAGGCAGCCTGTCCGAAAGTTACCGTCTACGACGATGACGAGAGCATACCAAACGTACAGCTCCCCGTCAAAGCTGAAAAGGTCAGACCTCACGATTTGGGGAAAAGGGGAGGCTGTGACAAGCGTGATCTGAACAAGCACGTCGGGGTGTTTGACAAGGCGTTTGGAGCTTACCTAGAAAGGACAGAACAAGAGTTTGGATGGCCTCAGCTGAACGAGATGAACCCCAGGCCGGTGAGATTTCCCTGGGGCGTGCAGTTTGAGTGGCCTACCTGGAAGGACGGTCCCGAATTCACCGCCACCTTTGGGGGCTTGTTGAAGTTCAGGGAGGATATCCTGGCTTTGGGCTTCAGAGCGAAGGGGTACATGAGAGAGTTTGCAAAGACACATGGGGGGAATGGACGGTACGTGGGGCTGCATTTGAGGACTGAGAGTGATGCCCTGAGTCGGTGGCCGGATTTTGGGAACCAGACGGAGGCGTACTTGACTCGGGCCGAGCCAACGGGAATCAATGCCGCGTATCTGGCAACAGGGAACAAGACAGACGCGGCAAGGCTGGTGCAAGAGGCAGCCAGAAGGTCGGGCATGGGCGTCATCACCAAGCATGACTTGCTCGCTAAATACTCGAGGGAAGATCTACTGATGCTCGAGGCTTTGACCTGGGATCAGCAAGCCCTGATTGACTTTGTTGTCCTGGTAGAAAGCGACTACTTCTTCGGGGTGAGTCCAAGCTCGTTCAGCTTGAATGTGGCCTTGAAGCGCCACCTGAAGACTGAAGGGCTATACACAAGACCGTGGAAGATCGGTGGAGATGGTGATGGAAGAAGCTGGTTGACTGGACGGTTTGAGCAGTATTGGGATGACTGGTTATACATGTACGAGTCCATGTGGCCATAGTACCTCCTATCTCACCATGTATCCATGCTCAAGCCCCCATTTCTTGATGCAGCCATTGGCTATCGGAAAGCCCCAGTTCAATCCAAAATGTGAACTTTACACGTCGGGCTGGGCGCCGTTGTACGAATGGATCTAAGCCCGTCAGCTCATGTATCCTTCAAATCGCAGTCAAAAAAGGCCAAACTTACAGTATGATCAAAACATCCCGCAGGTGTATCCCACAAGAACGCCCCGGTATTGATGAATACCTCCTTGTTATCGCCACAGACCAACCAAGCAGCACTGTTGGGTCTGGTGATGTCGCTCACGGTCCAAATCAGGGTATCGCCCTGCCAGCCAAAAGCACCATAGGCGTTGGGTGTGGTGTCAAACCACGTCTTGAGCCGTCTTTGGGTCTTGTCGGCGGGGTTCTCGACGTGGAGATAGAGGTTAGGCGAGTTGCCAAAGTTGTTCTGGACAAGTTGGCCTGACGTGAGCTGGAACTGCGCGGCCGTCTTGGAGTTGGCAAGGACCGCTGCTCTGGGGACAGGGGTGGATGTGGGTTGAGGCTGGAGGTAGGAGCGGTAGTTGGGGGTGGCGACCGCGCGGATCCACAACCAGCCTGACTGGAGCGTTGTTGGCGTCGGGAAAGCCGGGCCAGAGCCAGAGCCCGCTTGGGTGGAGGTTGTGATCGAAGGGGCCGTGGTGATAGTGGTGAGGGTGGTGATTACACGAGACGAAGAGCTTACCAGCCCGGAAGATGATGGGGCAGGTGTGGGAGACGGTGCCGGGGCGGAAGTGGCAGCTGGAACGCACTGGGCATAGTATGGGCTAGGAACTGTCAGCAATGACCACAGCTTGCGAACAAGAGTGACTTGGAAATATTTACTTGTATGTTGTGCACTGCCAGCCAGCACTGCAGCTATCGTCTGGCCGCCCAGTCCCACCACACTGCTCGTATGGCCCTCTAACGGTCTGAGCCGCCACACCGGCCGTCAGCAGGAGAACGGAAGAGAAAACGCGCATCTTTTCAAGTCAGGACCAGACAATGCCAAGCTGACAAAAGAGTCAAGCTTTCACCAAGCTTCACGGTGGAAAGGGGAGACTTTATGACATTTCCACGATGCCCACCCGCACAGGGACCTTGGCATAGCCGGCCCGGTTCAGTCGTCCGACTTGCCCCTTGAGAATGGACGGAACGGAGCTGAGGCAGGTCTTCCCGGGAATTTGGGAACGAGGACCCGGTTGAGGGAGGTTTGGTTGCATCGGATAAATTACCATGTCGATTTAAACAGCGGGATGACCCGCTTCCCTGATGCTTTCAAGCGCTAGTTGACGGAACCTGTCTTCCGATGACCTGCTACCTACCTACCAACCACGTTGTGGACAAAATAATTGACACTGCAACGTGAATTGATAGGCCTTAAAATACAGTTAATGGACCTTGAAAAATAAATAATAGGCACGTCATGGACAAAATAATTGGCTCTTCAAGTCCGCAAAATGTCTACTAACTGCTAACAGAGACATTGTTAAAAGAGAAATGGGCCTCTTAGTCATTCTTTGATGCCTCTTGACTATATGTTGGTTGGTTGGGGAGGTGGGGTTGCCTGGCGAGTTCTGTTGACACTGTCGTAGGGTATTACCTCGACGATTCCAATGCTATTGGAACCTTCGGTAGGGTCTTCAACCTTGGGGATCGGCATGCGAATGACTCCTCTGCCTTCCATAGCGGCTGAGAGACAGTGCACCAGGTAGGATTTCCATGGCGACAGGGGATACCTTGAAACTAAATTCAGAAAATTCAGAAAGAAAAGGCATCACAGTCACCAATGTCACTACCACAGGCACCGGCAACACAATGTAAATGCAAACATAGCACAAATATATCAAAATCTGATGTCAATTGGCGAGACTATGTAATCTACGCCGGGAAATCCCAATCCACCACACCACCACCACCACGTCCTCCACCACCACCACCACCACCGCTGCTGCGTCCACCACCACCACCGCCGCCGCCAGAATCACCACCAACCGAGGGCGGCGGCGGCAGCCTGACCACCGGCGTCTCGGGCTCAGGCGGACGCTCGACCAGCGGGAAGAGCTCCATAGCCCCCGTTTCCGTCAAGGCGGCCACTCGACCGTTGTCTCTGTACCACTCCAACATCCGACGGAAGCCGGCTCTCCGGTTGACGCCGCCGGTAACCTCCTGCCCACCGTCACCCGTGTCACCGAGCTTTTCGACCTTCCCGTCGACCTTGCCGCCCTTGACGACCTGTTTGTCGTTGATGGGAACTGTGTTGATGTCGCCAACGACGATCAAGGCGTGCTTGTGCCAGGTGAGGCCGACACACAAACGGTGAGAATCGGACACGAACTTGGGGCTCGATTGCTGGTTGACCACCGTCAAGAAGACGACGATGTCAGCCTCGCGGCCCTGGAACGAGTCAGTCGAGTTGACTTCGACCCTGGCCAGTTCGCTGTGTCGACCAAGAGTGACCGCGTGTGACAGGGCGCGCTGCATCCGGACAAGACTCCCCCTGTACGGGGTCACCACGACGATGTCCTTGCCCGTAAGTGGGCCCTTGCCATGCGGCCCGTTGATGCGGTGAAACAGGGCGTCGAGCATGTAGAGTGTCACCTTGATCTGGTCCAAGTTGAACAAGGACTTGGAGGTATCGACCGTGCACTCCCCGGGACAGCTGACGAACAGACCAGAGGCTCGACCATTGGAGGGGCGAATCTTGAAGGTGGCCTCCAGCCACTTGTCGACCTCAACGGCGAGACCAGAGAATTTCGTCCCGGGGCCATACGTCAGCCGCTCCGCGAGTTCGTGGTACACGGCGTGCTTTGCCACGTCGAACCCCCCGACCGTGATGCGGTGTTGGATGTCGAGCATGAAGCACCGCACGCTCGATCGCTCGAAGTGTTCCAGCGGGGACACTCGAATCAACTGCGCGAAGGGGTTGCGAACATTGCCCTTCACATCCTTCTTCGAGAGCGTCATGACGGTGGGTGGCAAATGTCTTTTGTCGCCCGCCAGAACACACGGTCGCAATCCGTTGCCCAAGACCAATAGAGCGTCAGCTTGGAGCATAGCTCCGGCCTCGTCCAATATCACAGCCTTGGCAGCCATGTTGAACTTGGCGTATTCTTCGTCCTTGGCCATGAAGGGCGTCGTGCAGACCATGTCTGCGGCCTGGACCACCCGGGCAAGGAACTCGACGACGAGCTTCAGCGCGACTTTGGCCGCACCACCCCCAACAATGTCCGCGACGTTGCTCTTCTCGTTGCCATTCATGACAAACTTGACGAGGCCTTCGTACTCGGGGTCAGTCAAGACATCATCGCGTAAGTCTTGAAGGGCCTTGGGGAGCGGCAGTGACTGGTCGTTGTACTTGAACACAGCGAGGCCCCACGCAGCAACCGAGAAAGCGAACGCCCATGGGGTTGGCCGGTACTGGTCCTGCTCCTCGGCGGGCTTTGTGTTAGCCCAGAGATGGAACGCACGAAAGGGCCTCCAGGCAAACGTGAGAAACGCCTTCGCCTCGCTCCTCAACGAGTAGCCTCGGATGATGACTGGCATGCGGCGACGAGCATCTTTGGGCGGGAGCTGCTTGACCAAGTCGGCCATCTCCTGGTAGCACCGCACGGCGAAGTTGGTCGTCGCGACGTTAGTCGGGGCGGCAGCGTAGACCTTGCCAATGTTGGGATTCATCAACAAAGTGCAACCCATTGCCGTCAGCATGCTCGTCTTGCCAGCGCCAGCGCAACCAATGACAACCGACAAGCCAAGCCGAGTTGTGCGAAGGTACTCGACAAAGGCATCCCTCTTCTCCGGGTCGAACTTGGCGAGGCAGAGCGCCTTCGTGGCATCGTCCATGGGACCAAAGACATCCACGTACGGCAGGCAGGGAGTCTCGTCGATCTTGAGGTCACCCAAGCCCCGAACCAGCACCTGATCCGATGTCGGAATGAAAGTCCTGGCATATTCCGGATTGGCAAACGACAGCGACCTGAAAAACCCGTCACCGGTGAACAAGTCGCGCTTGATCTGCTGCTTCCAGATGACATCGGCCTTCTCTGCCTCCCGGGCGCGCTTGACCTGCTCAGTATCACCAGGGAGAGACCCAGTGAGCCAGCTGGTACCGTCCGTGTGGAAGGCATCGTACACCGCGTCGACCCTGTGCTTGGCAACCATGTCCTCGCTGTTGAACTTGAGGTAGATTGACTGCGGACCATCATTTGAAGCTACCCACGCATCGTAACTCGCGTAGTCAACGATGGCCTGGCCGCGAATGCTGTACCCTACGTCGGCAGCGGTAGGCCGACGGACCTTGAAGACGTAATGAGGACGCTGCGACTCCGGCAAGCTGTCGAAGTTGTCCATCGCTTGCATGATGGCGGGCCAGATCTTGGTGTCCCTGTCCTCACCATTTTCCCCAGGAGTGGGAACCTTGTCGTCGAATGCAACGCCGAAACGGACCCCACCGCCATTGAGAGAACGGTCAATCGACTCTTGGAAATTGGCCAGTTGCACGGGCTACGCGTTGTTAATAATTGACAAACAACATGGAGGGAAATGAAACTCACGTTGAAGCTGAGGCGAACCAATACAAGCCACTCGTGACCGTTTGGCAGTCGGAGCCAGACTGAGTTTTGCGCCACTTTGCGGATAACCTTGACATCCTGAATCAACTGGAAGACGTCGTAGACAACACCCAACTCGTGAGCAATCTCGTAGGCTTGAGGGTCATCAAAGGCGATTGTCGAGGCGTTGTACTCCGCGCGCTTGGCTTGATTTGGGAGGTGAGTGAGGTAACGACTCATGTCCCAGCGACTAGAAACAAGTTAGCAAAGTACTAAAACACACAACAAACATCCACGAGGCCAACACACCCTGTCCCGTATCCGGCGAAGACCCTCGGTCGGTTCTTCAGACTGTCGAGAAAGTACATGTCGCGATCTTTCTCGACTGCATCGGCAGGGCGCGCAATGACAATGAAAAACTGTCGCTGGGCTGCAATGGCGAGCAAAGGCTTCACGCCGTCGAAGGGAAACCCCGCGTAAAGCGCTCCGGCAATTGACGGGTTCGAGACTTCCATTGGCTTCCCCATGTCACTCCAAACCGCAGAACAGTTGTCGTTCATCACTACACGAATGAGCGACGGGTTTCGAACGGGTCCTCTGTCCTCCATCGCGGGGAATGTGGCGGGCGATGCTGAGGCTGGCACCACGGTCGCGGTGAACTCGCCCACGTACCACTTGAGGGTGATGGTGGTGGTGCCCTTGATCATGGCCCCGTTGCGGTTGAACTGCACTCCCGGGTCGTCTGCGCGCAGGGGAATGTCGAATTGCACACCGAAGAATGGTCGGTAGGTGCCTTCACCAGCATGCGAATTGACTAACTGGCAACGGAGGCTGGATGGCAGTCCGAGGCTCTTGCCGCCGATGAAGCGAAGAGGCTTGAAACCGTCAACGATCGCGCATTCCGTGGTGCGAAGTCGCCTAGGGCCATTGTCAGGCTTGCTGGGCCCCTTGCCGGGTGTACCGGTTTTGGTGTTGGAGGACATTGTCTGCCATTACACATCAGTCTCAACTTAACAAAACTGAATGAAGGGTGGAAATCGGGGCTCACGAAAAAGGTAAGTTCTCTTGGTTTTACCACATAGAAACAGAGAAGAACGAGGACGGGGAGTTGAAGCTCTCTTGGCTGGGCCGCCGAGAGAACGAGAAGAGAATTGGGGACGGTTGACGCTCTCGTGGCTGTGCCGCCGAGAGGCCAAGGTGAGAAAGGCTGTGTTGGTGCTGTTGCTGCTGTTGCTGCTGTTGTTGTTGTTGTTGTTGCTGCTGCGGTTGCTGCTGGACGCGATGAAAAACCGAAGTTTTTTCGATGTTTGAGAGGGAAAAAAAGACAGAGAGAGAGAGAGGGAACAGAGACGAGAATATTTGGATTGACAGGCCTTGTCCCACTTCTTCAGCTGGTTCGTGTGGCCTCTCTGCCTGTTGTGGCCTAAGACGAGGCAGGTGCTACGGGGGAAGGAGCCTACGGGTAATCAGGCCAGGTTCACCATGGGGAGGACCTTCAGCTGCGGCAACGGGCGGTCAGGATCGGACAAGAACAGGCCGACGTTGATGTGGGAAGGAACAGCTGATGAGGAGAATCAGACGAGACTTTGTGGGCAGTCAGGCAGTCAGAATCGGATACCTTACGAGCCGGCCGAGGATTTGGCTTGGGAAAGAGCATGAAGACAACCCCGTCAGTTTCGAGGAAGCAACCAGCGGGCAATTACCTTAGACGCGGAAGACGGGATAACAGGAAGGAGAGAGAAACGAGTGGGCAGGTCACAATGTACCTTTGTAGGAGAGAAGCCCTGCTTCCGTCTGATCTGTGAAGTCGTCTGACACTCCTCAAATGTCGAGATTTGCGGCAAGTGGGAGTCTCGTCCCTATCATCTGCGAGGCTACGAGTTACGGAGCGCACGGATCTTGCTCAAGCCATCCATCTACTGCCTACGACCGACCCAACAAGAGTTTACCTAAGGTATCGTTACTAACTTGCAGAGAGTGTTCCATTCAGCACACCTTGCTCCCTCGCCTTCCCCATTACCTACCGACACCGTAGTCCCACGCAAATACATTCGCCCAGCACCAAGCCTTGGCTGCCTTTACATGGCAACAGAGATTCTTTGCGCCAACCTAGTCTTGTCTTTGCCAGGTGTGTAGCACCGGTCTCCCACTAACGGGCTGTTCAACAACTAGGTACCTTCGTGGCGGGGCACGCCCTGGACAAAATAATTGGTACTGCAAACAAGCAAACGTCTAATGATTGTTAACTTACACCCTTTTAAACATTGATTAAGCCTCTTAATTACTTTTAAAGGCCTATTAACTATCTTTTAAAGCGTATTGACTATCTTTTAAGGCGTATTGACTATCTTTTAAGGTCTATTAACTATGTTTTGACGTCTGTTAACTATGATTTAAGGCCTATTGATTTACTTTGCAGTGCCAGTTATTTTGTCAACGACGTGCGGGGCTTGCAAAAGGCACGTATGTAGCCAGTGGTGCTGCCCCACCACCAAAATCTGTAACATCTGATTGGGTAAATATTCGCCGAGGCAAAAAGTGAACTTTTGACCAAGCAGCCAAGGGGATTCCAGTCCCCAAACTACCTGTAAAGTAGGTACTTAACTTTTCCCAGAGGATTATGCAACAACCCCTGACTTGGCCCTGAATTTCCCCACGCAGCGAACTCCCAATAATGCTCTTGTATAAATTGATTGAAGATTATGGGGTCAGCTCTCTGGACTTAAACAAAGAGCCACAGAAAAAGAGGTCAAAAACAGTGAGGCAGCATTCAGTTCTGAATATGCCAACATACCTACCTACCCGTCAGAACAGCGACATCTCAGCGTCAACCCCTGAACCCCTGAACCCCTGAGCCAAAACCGAAGCCAGATTCTATTCTTCTATTTTACCACAGTCAATGGTCCAGGCACTGTTTTGGGAGGTACAGAACAATGGGCCAACAGCCTGGAACAATAACATGCACGTGCTCATTTACAAGGTGTTTCGTATTGGCTCAAGCTCCATTTCGCTACCGCTCAGGCCACGTCCACTTCGAGCATCTGTTCGGCTGAAGCTCTGTTTGCGGTAGCTTCTTCTACACTCATCTTTCACACGCTCTTTTGACCCATGCATCGGACCAGTGAATCAAATATGCTGTGAGTATCCCCGAGGATGGTGTCGTCATACTCGGCATCTGGCCCGATGCGGAAGCTCGCTAGACCTTCTCATTCAGGCGGCCGGGCAGTTCTGAAATCCGGGGTGCATAACCCAATGCCGCCGCCGAATACTACCGTTACCCGGTTCTTATTTGTCCACATTGCCCAGGTCGTTTCATTCTCATTGCTGCTTTCCAGTGGTCTTTCAATGCAGACTGACACCCGAAGCAACAGAAAAGGACAAGGCAAACGGCGCTTGGCAACTCTCGGGGGTGAGGGCTCCGAAAGTTAGTGGAGGTTGACATAAATCCCACGAATGACCAGGCCGTGCTTACAGGACGCTTGTTTAATATCGCCGGCAAATATATCCATTGCAAAACAGTCCCGGCTCGGCAGTCCCCCCGCGCGATTTCTGTTTAACATTATAAATCTCTATGTCCACCGCTCTGTCAGATTCGTGGCCCCTTTGCTCGGTATCAACATCACACTCCTAACCCCGTGTTGACCGCCCCCGTCTCCGGGGTCATCATTGCCAGCCACCATGCGCGTCCTCCTCCGGCTCTTCACGCTCCTCTGGGCCTACACATCCTTCGCCACAGCAGCCATCACCTGGAGTCTCCAAAAGGCGAGCAACCCAACCTCTGACCAGAACGACGCCTACGCCCGCATCGAAAATGCCATGCGCCTCGCCGCTGCCAGGTACAACAGGCTCGCCCCGCGGGCTAATAAAGTCGTGACAGTCCAATATGTCCCCTCTGTCCAAACCGCCGATGGCAACTTCAACGGCAACATCCGCTTCGGCTCCAACAGGTCCTACATGACCGAGAGGACTGCCCTACACGAAATCGCTCACACACTCGGTGTTGGCACGACCAACAGCTTCAACCAGCGGTGTGCGGCGAATAACTGGCCAACCGCCACCCCCTTGATCAAGAGCTGGGACGGGCAGAATGCGAAGATTAACTGCGGCGGCGGCCATTACTGGAATTACGGGTTGAACTATGAATCTGAGTTCAGTGAGACCAACGCCAATAGACACTGTCAACTCATGAATGCGATGATAGTTGATGGTCTAGGTCGGTAAATCATCATGGTATTTTTCTGGTAAACCATGACGGTATCGTGTATTGATACCCGCAATGCACTATGCCTGTCATGGATTAGCGCCATAGATAAGATAAGACAATTGGCCAGCAACCGCTGCAGCCATGACCATGTGGGGCACTTCAGCGCACTGGCCCCATGGTTCAGTGGAAAGATGTCGTTCCCACACAATAAAGCCACCTCACATTATTGCTGCTGATTGAAACCCCGGGTGTCGTGTAACTATTTTGTATATTTCGGTGAGGGAGCAGTTTGGCCGAGACCACACGTCAACCGCTTTTCCCTCTCACATTGTGGTACTGTGAGTCAGTCAAACTGACACATGTCACAACCTTGAACCATCAACCTCCACCTTTTGCAATAGGAAGAGGCCTCCTAGTCGCTTCGAAAAGGGCTCTTCAGTATCTTCCAAGGTCTGTCAACGATTTGTAGAGGGGTTTGATCATCTTTCAAGGCATGGTCCAAGATATATCCTGCGCTCATTTGCTTTGTAGTGGCAGCTATTCTGTCTACAGTGTGTCTCTCCGCCTTGGAAAACAAAAGATAAAATATGACCTACTCCTCCCATCTGCTCTCCAGCCCATTCACCCCCCTGGGCCTCTCCCCCAGCGTTGTGATCCTGAATCCATGCCTCAGTCCCTCCTGGGGCTCGTGGACATTGTAATCGCTAATAGCGGTGTGACTCGTCACTCTGTTATCCCACAGCGCCACCGTTCCCTCCTCCCACTTGACCCTCACTTGAAAGTCCTGCCCAAAAGTGATGTGATGGAAGAGTAGCTTGAGCAAGGCCTCGCTCTCCTCATCCTTGAGCCCGATGATCCTCTTGGTGAACCCGGGGTTGACAAACAGTGCCTTTTGGCCCGTGGCCGGATGGACCCGAACGATTGGATGTTCCGTCTTGATCGGCTCCCGCCTGACAAAAAGCCCATCACGACGGGCGCCTTCTGCCTGAGGAAAGCCTGAGTGCTCAGCGCGGAGGTTATCAAGAAGAGCCTGGATGGGAGGAGAGAGACGGGCATAGGCGGCGGTTTGTGATTCCCAAGCTGTGTCACCGCCCGTAGGGGGCACAGAGAGCAAAGTCAGGATGGTAATCCCGGGCGGTTGGCGCTCATAGGATACGTCAGAGTGGTAGCCGGTGGTGGTGAGACGGTTGCCGCGGCGGCGGTTCCTGTATTCGTTATCGGGGCCGAGGTAGATGTTGTGAAGTTCCAAGTTGTCCTTGACGTGTGCGCCCACGGGCTGAGAGAGGCAGTCAGATTCACGCGGGCGGAGCTAGGAAGGGCAGAAAGGGGAAAAGGCATACGTGGATGTGGAGAGGTCCAAAGTAGCGGCCAAACTCCTTTTGCTTCTCGACGCCAATGTCTTTGAAGTCCTGATCGCGAAAGACGACGACACCACGCTCGGCAATGAGGAGGGCTAACTCGTCCTTCTGAAGGTCGTTGAGCTGAGAGAGTTGGAGACCACGGATTTCGGTGCCGATTCCGGGCGTCAATTTGGTCACTTTGAGAGCAGGAGCATGCTCCTTGGACAAGAGATGGGGCTTATTTTTCTGGGCAACGAGACCTCTGTCGTTGAACTCAAAAGGCTTGAGAGGGGGGAAGCTGGTCTTGGTGTCGTAGACAGGGAGGTATGCAGAGTATTTGTACTAGAGAACAATGTCAGTTTCATGGACGCCATGATCATAGCATACCTTAGGTCATGACAGCCAGTACCTCCTCATGAATTTCCTCCTGGTAGGCGAGGGTTAACTTGAGAGGGGCACTCTCACTGGCCGTGGTGGTTTGAGTCTGCGTGATCGTCGCCATGTTGTCAATGTCAACTCAGCTCAATCTGACAATTTTGTTCCGGGTCGTTCAGTGATCATCGCCCCTTCTTATACCTCTTCGCTCGTTTTTGGTCTAACCGTGCATCGCACACGCGGCAGTCATGCTCGCAGGTCAATATCAGCACGTCAATGAAACGCATATGGCGAGCTCCTTTCATCTTTAGGACTGTCGGTTGTGCATCGTGGATGCGGGGAAGACGTTGGAGATCACTGGATCAAGCGCGCACTTGGTGTTGGAGGTCGTGATTTGCACAGAAATGACGATGGCTACGCCATCGGGAAGTGACCACTAAGACGACAACAAAATGAGCAATCGCCTTATCTCCGGTGTGTTGCGTTCCGAATGTCAACCGACTGCTAAGTCGAAGCTCTGCCGGGACCGGGACCGAGCCGGCTCTGTGTGCCGCAGCTCGGCGTGGCTGTGCAATACCTAATGCCATTCAATTTCAAATGGCCATGTGATAGGTAGGTATGTGATGGGAACTGTCAGGACGAGGAGATACCCAATCTTATTATGTTGCTTATATTGACCAACAGAGTATCAAAAAACACCGCTGACATAGTCGAACACAATGATCTTTTCTACCAGAGGTTCAATCTCCTTTTTAAAGGCCAGATGCGCAGGGTCCTGTTCCACATAGTAATTTCTATCATCCGTGTTCTCAAATTGTACAACAAAAGCATGGGTCATGCCATTCTTGTCCAAGGGGTCAGCTCTTGACTGATGAGACATGGTGGGAGAAGGGCCAGTGGGGTATAAGGTACCTGAAGCTGTTCTGGAGAGTTATCGCGACCTCCCGTGATGCTCTTGATGTACGCGTGCTGCGAGTTGGGCAGGAGGCAGTTCTCCTTCAGAGAAAGAATCTTGGCGCAGGCCTGATATCATGTGAGAGGGGGTTCATCAACGTGCAAAGTAAAAGGACTCACCACGTCAACAGCTCCATCATCAAGATCGGGCTTAAACTTGAACAAAACAATGTGGGTCACGGTTGTGGTCGAACCTGGAGGTGCAACATGGTGGTTCATGGTGGATGCGAAGCCGATGGGGTCGAAGAACAGGAACACAGAGAGAATGCAGAAGAGGGCGATGACGATCCTCAGCATGTGAGGTTGGGCTCCTGAGATGTTGACCATCTTGAACGGGAACAGGGTGTTTTGCGCAACGCTGCAGGCTTCCGGTGTGTCCAGTGGCACAGAGCGAGTTAGCAGTCAGGTTCGCGATGGCCTTCTGTGGAATTTGTTTGAGCATGTCTCCCAGCTGGGCTGAGCTGGCCGAGCTGAGGGAGGGACACGTGATACAGACCCCGATATTACCCCTGAGCAGCGCCGCAGCCCAGGCTGTTTCCATGTTAGCCTGTCCAATACATTGAGCTGGGTCTCATTGTCGTGAACCAACAGTAGTATTACCGATCGTGATTCGTGAGAAGGAGATGGAGACGCGAATGCACGTGAGGCTCTTGTGTTGGGGACGTTCATTTGCCTTGCAGGGAGAGGCCGGCAAGCGCGAGAGAGGCTCTTGGGAGTTTCCTGGGTACTGGCTTGGCGCTGGTGCAGACCAGCATTCTTTCACTGTTGCGGGATGATCGCCCTGTTGATTGCTGACATCATCATCGAATCGCATGGATTTTCAGACCCTTCATCGAAACCGATGGCGAAGGCATTCTCGGGACTCAAAAAGCAACGCCAAGGGCCGACAATGGTGACGCGCACAATGACTCGCAATGTGCGTTCTGCAAGGTGGGGTGGCCTTTCGCCGATGCCCACTCCGATTGAAGAAACCAGCAACAACACTTGTTATCAGATCATCTGATATAAAATCGCTCACATGTTCAGGACGCCAGACCTCTCAACCTACCAAATCCAATCAACTACTCCCAAAAATGGCCCTCACTATCGATACCAAGGTCAAGCTCAACAGTGGCTGGGACATCCCCCAGCTGGGCTTTGGTGTATGTATATTTCCAGCCTCACTGCTGTTATTCCACCACACGCTAACTCTCTCCTCAACAGGTCTACCAGACGTGCGGCACCCAGACATTGTTATACCCATGTTCAGGTTGACATGTTGACACCATAATTAGCCCCCCTTCGGAGACATCGAGATGCGTGTCGGAAGCTATCAAGGCCGGCTACGCCCATGTACGACCCCTGCTGTTAACGCACATGGTCGGTTTCTAATTCTGACCACTCCTAGATCGACTCGGCGGCCTATTATAACAACGAGGCTGCATGTGCTCAGGCCATACGTTCCTTTTCCCGCGAGAAGATCTTCTTCACCACCAAGATCATGCCATATACTCTTGGGTTTGAAAGCGTTCGGTCGCAAATTGACCGCATGCTCAACGAAACTGGGCTCGGATATCTCGATCTCGTGCTCATCCACGCCCCTTACGGTGGCTCAGCCAAGCGCAAGGAATCCTGGAAGGCTCTGGTTGAGGCCGTTGAGGCCGGCAAGGTCAGAAGCATCGGTGTGAGCAACTACGGCGTCGCCCATCTTGACGAACTGGAGACGCACATTGCCGAGTTGGAGGAGGAGCGTGGCGGCAAGGGCAAGGGCGGTGTCATCAGCGTCGGCCAATGGGAGATCCACCCCTGGTGCCCCAGAGATGACATTGTCGAGTGGTGCAATAAGAGAAACATTGCCGTCGAGGCCTACTGTCCCTTGGTTCAGGGCAACCGATGGGGCGAGCCCATTGTCAAGAAGCTTGCCGAGAAGCATGGAAAGAGCGAGGCTCAGATCCTGATTCGGTGGAGCTTGCAGAGGGGCTTGATTCCGCTGCCCAAGAGTGTCACCCCTGAAAGGATTGTCGCCAACGCTCAGGTCTACGACTTTGAGCTCACTGACGAGGATATGAAGTCACTGGACACTGGCGTCTACGAGCATGTGTCTTGGGATCCTACCACTGCTCCACTTGAGGATTAGATTCATAAATATATATCATATTTGTGTTGCTTCTCCAAGACGGTAAGGCTTGTCGGAGTGTGTGTGCTGACCACCGATCGCCAAGACAAACCTGTGATCATAACTATCTCACTTTGTTGACAAAAGGCGGAGACTGCGAATTGGGTTGAAGGCGTTTAAAAATAGTTGACAGGCTTTTATCATACTAGTTAATAGGCCTTAAAGGGCAGTTCAAGTGCCTTTCAAAACTGGAGACAATAGGCCTTAGAAGATCGTCAAAGTCATTGTGATTTCCTATACGGCCTTGACTTTCCGCTGTGGTGTTAATTATTGTGTGCGAGATGTGCGTCTGTAATGATCCTGATAAAATGAAACCCGGCTGGTTCGTGAGGGTCTAATCGTTTGTCCAGAGAGCGAAGCAGTGATGGGCGTCAGGCTGATGTTTTGAAGTCACATAGGTACCAATTAGTAGCCTAGAAACATGATAGATAGGTAAGTACGGTATGAATGATGACTCCGTAACGCCTTGCCTTCAAAGGGTATCTCGATTGAAAGAAATGAAAACTTCCTATATTACCTACCCTGTTCATCATTCCCTCTTCATTTTGACTCGATTCCGGAACCTTGTAAAGCCATGGAGCCATTCCCGCCCTCATCTCCCTTGGTGCCGTCCATGCTCATAATACCACCGATCCACGATTCACGTAAGATTGTGAAAAGGCCCCCTCGTGAGTCTTTGACGTGATACAACTGCGATCCTCACGACCTTGCCACCCCACCCACCTCTCCCCTTCCTTGCTCCTCACTTCTTGAACAACGTGGACGACCAGCCCCCTACAATAGGGGGTGGCGCGGCAGCGGGCTTGAGGCCCTGAACTAGAAAGAAGAGAGGTTTTAGTTTGGTAGCTACGTATCTCCATTTTGTGACGGGGAAGTAAAGATGCGATCAACCTACCAACTGTACATGCGGGCTTCGGCTTGAAGCGGCTTGGGTGATCCGCCGGTACCTTCTGTGAGCAGTTGCTCACAAGCCAGTACTCGGCGGCCACCGGCCGCTTCAGCTTTCGCAGCTGTGAGAGGTTCCGCTGGGTCCCAGGATCGTCCATCTTCACCCACTGACCGTTTCTCTGAACAACAAAGATGTGGCCAGAGATCTGGCAGTGCGTAAAGCTGGTACCAAGGTAGACCGTGACATGGGCGTCTGACGGGTCTACCTCGGGTTTCCTGGAACCATCCCTCCGGATGGTCGAGATTGTTCGCGTTCCGTTCGCATCGTGCCGGACCATTTCGTAATGGATCCGGCTGCGGATAACCACGCAGCGGAAGCCTAGTCTGCGAGCCTCGTCCCGGCAGATCGACTCGATATCAGCGAGTTCTGTTGGGTCATCTTGTTGTAATCTTGTGACGTCCGCCGTCCAGACGACGGCGGGATCGTCCTGAGTTCCGGCGCCAGTTGTCTTGGTTATCGGCTGAGCCTTTCGTGGTGGCTGGTTTATTGCAGATGGATCCCCCGTGGCTTGCTTCTGGGGCGTGATGCCAATACCGCTGATTGAGATCCCCTCTACAAACAAGCCAATCTCTGGGTCAGGCTCCCCCTTTCCTGACCGACTCGGCCCGGTTTTCTTCTGCCCATACGGTGCTTGATTCATTATGGGCATTGTGTACGCTTGGTACTTGTGGTGTTAAACTTTGGGCAGTCAGTAACGAGTTGGAAACTGCTTCTCATGACGGCGGTCAGGCCTACCTTTGAAGCTCGAGATTCAATAAAAAGCGATGTGATATGGAGCGCTATTGAAGCCAGTGTCTAGTGACCACTGAGCCTGGCCAAAGACTCGAAGCTTGTCATCTTTTGCGGATGTGTGTCTCTATAAGATAGACGGGAAGTTCAAGACTCGAAACTCAGTGACTTGTTGTTGATAGGTAAGTCGTCAGGGAGAGAGAAAGTTCAAGACTCGAAACTTGGAGACTTGTTGTTGATGGCTCGCCAGAGGATGAAAGTTCAAGACTCGTAACTTCACAACTTGTTGTTGACGTGTTGCTATACAGAGAGAGAGAGAGAGAGAACGTTTCCAATGGTCGGTTGTGCATTTACTAATTTGAAGTTGGCAGACTTTTCTCGTCGAGGATGCTCCCATTGTGGGGCATTTGCTCTGTGTGTTAACTCATTGAGAGTGAATTGGGTCAGACAACAAGAGAATAGCAACCGTATGTGGGCTCGGAAGAGCAACCTGTTGGTCACGGGGGGCTGGAGAGAGCTGTGTGGATAGGAATGGATGGGAAGGAGGACGTAGTCCTCAATTTGGGATGCCTTATGGGTGGGACCCTGGGTTGCTCCGGGTCTTCTTTGGGTGGGAGCAACCTGGCAGAAGGGCCTGAGTGAAGAATTTTCATGCTAGCAAGTGAAATGGCAGGTGGTGGGTGCAGGGTGAATAAGGTAGGGAGGTCGCTGTGGCTACCTATTGTAAGTATCAAAACAATGAAGGCTGGGGGCCCACAAAAGTTTGCCTGCTTTTTACCCACACTTTCAAGCTCGCCCTGTCCCACCCATTCTTCTTTTCTTCCTACACCACAATCAACAGCTTGCGCATCTCCTCATCGCAGTCACTTCCATCGCCTCCTCACATATCCGCCAAAAAAGACAAGCGCATTTGTCAAAGCTCGTCGTGATTCAAACCTCTTATCACCCTCGCCCATTTGCGACACCACTGCTGGCAATCAGTCAGATCTCAAGATGGAGATGACCGGCAGAAATCAGGACGCGACTTGGTCGGACGTGACGGAAAACGCTGCAATTGGAACTTCGGAAGCTCACACTACCCCTCCCCTGGAGAATCAAAAATACTACGAGGTTGAACACCATGGCGGTGTCGAAGATCCCAACGAATACTATCCAGGCGGTTTCCATCCTGTGCTCCTGGGGGATTATCTTGGAAACAACAATCGATTTCGCGTCATCAACAAGCTAGGAGCCGGCGCATATGGCACCGTCTGGCTCTGCAGCGACAGGACCACGGGAAAATGGAGGGCAGTCAAAATCTTTTCTGCAAAGGTCTCGCGTTCCACAGCCGACATTGATCCTCACGAGTTGCCAGACCATCGAACTACAGCGATGGCAGACATGGTCATCTCCAAGCACCTTGCCCAATGGTATCAGCCAGACGACCCAGCTCTCAAAAAACATCACATCGGCATCCCGCTTGAGTATTTCTGGATCCATGGCCCGAACGGCAACCATCTCTGTCACGTTTCACCTCTTTATGGGCCCACCATCGAGCACCTCCACGACCTGTATTCGCCATGTCCATCCTTCCTGAAAGAGATCGCGTATCAGCTGGTCGATTCCATGGCATTTCTTCATCAGCACGGCATTTGTCATGGGGACTTTCGACCCGCAAACATCATGTTTCGCTTGCTCTCAGGGGTGGACGAATGGCCAGAGGAGAAGATGGTCAAGCTCTACGGCAAACCCAGCACAGTCCGGGTCCATGCAGTCGACGAGGAAGGGCAGTGGGACTTTGAAGTCGAATCGAATGTTCCTCCCTACCTCATCCAGTCGGCCAACTTCAACCTTGCTTCCGGTGCTTGTTCCAACGATATCGCAGTTATCGACTTTGGCATGGCCTACTTCCTCGACAATCCACCCACCAGCTGCGCTATTCCTTTTGAGCTGTCGTCACCGGAGGGAATCTTTACCAACGGGAGATTAGGTTGGCCGGCAGACATCTGGGCACTGGCCTGCACTCTTCTTATGACCGTGGCAGGAAGCTACCCATTCGGCGATGAAGACCCCGAGTCCACACCATGGCTTGTCGTGGAGGACATGGAAAGGCTTATGGGACCGATGCCACTGCGCTACCGTCCCCTGCTCACAACCTGTGTCAGCGCTGGCAGACAACTAAGCGAGCAGCAAATGAGCGATCCCTCAAGATACGCAACTTTTAATCGGCAAGAACCTCAAGCCTCAATCTTCCACGACAATCGCGACATCATCAGAAACAGAATCTTTGTCAACCACATGATTCCCTGGTCATCCGAGGAGTACGAGGAGCTCGCCAAACAAGACAAGATCTGGAGCGAAACGGGACGTCTTCCCAAGTACATCAAACCAGCGGGGATCGAAGGTGAAACTATCTGGCGCCCAAGCCCACTGCATGATCGAGAAGATGGCGAGGGTCTGGTCGACCTGCTTGTCTCCATTTTCAAATGGGAACCAACTGAGCGTGCGACTGCCAGAAGACTGCTAGCACACTCCTGGTTTGAGAGCCGCCAGTCTCGTAGTTCCGGCAGCCAGCCAGCGGTACAGCAAGGATGGAGCTATCTGGCCATGGGAAAGGGGCTAGTGTGGGTCTTGGGTGGTTTGTTTCTTGGGATGTTATCTTTTCGGCTTCGAAAGAGACTTTTGGGAAATTAGGAGAGGGAACCATGAGCATGGAGATGGAGGAAATGCGAAGAGGAAATGGAAGATCATGGGTCATTATGTTAGGTATCAAGAGTTAAAGGCTGGGGGTGGAAACCCGAATCTTGGGATCTAGAACGCTAGGAATGAGGCTCAATAGTGATTGGTGAATGCAACGAGAAGGCAATAATGCCAGATAATGCTTTTGGTACCTCGCCTGACACCAGGGTGCCCCCCATCTTCACCAGAAGAAGTCGCATGCGCTTTCTAAAAGTTCCGCTTGCTGCGGAGCGACTGATCTTTGTTGGCTTTGAAGGATGCCCGTCATTCCAGGGCAGCGAAAACCAATTGCCGGACCTCCGGGTGGGCAGCCACCAACAGCCATTGGCATTGGTTGACAACCAGGTGCCAAGATGGCGGAGGGACGGGCAACTACCGGAGCTGGCAGCCACACCCTCTTGCAAGAGGGGTCAGGCGCCGGCCGTCGATGTCTTTTGGGTGTGGGCCTGAAGACCAGGACCGGAAAGCTGCACTGGGGGTCACGTTGAAGTCTCACGGAGGGCAATGATCGGGGCGATCAACGGTCGAGTTTTCTCTTTCTTGACTCTTGTGGTATGATTGTGGTGTTGTGTCAACCGGACCTCAACATGTAGCAGATAACAAGGCAATGAAATGTGAAAGCTATGCAAGACTGGGTGGTCGAGCAAGGTGAAGTATGTTAGCTACCTATTTATGGCTCTGAACATTCCAGCCAGTTGCTTATTAGCTACGACGCATTCAAATACTTGTCTTAACCCACCCAACCCTTCCACTCAAGAAGATACCTTACCACAAGACCGCGAACCAAAATGCATCCCAACACTTTTACACCTCTCTTGGTCGCCGCGGTATTTTCCTGGGCAGCAGTGGCTCAAGACTTCAACGGTCTCGGTCAGATCCGAACTCTCTATGTCCGCGAAAACAACCAAGATCTTGGCTGTTTGACATCTGCAGGAAAATGGACCACGATCGAGTCTCTCTGTGGCGAGTTCCACGCTCAGCGTGTGGGGAGCAACAATGAGTTCCGCCTTTCCACTGAGGCGGGTAGCTGTGGGATTGAAGGGGTTACATTCAAGTGCGCGTATGGAGTTCAAAGTGGGATCTTTGGCGTGAGTACCTAACCATTGGCTCATGATGACTACCTTATCTGGGAAGGGGGAAGAGGGCTAACAAGATACCCAAAAGACCTGGGGAACTGAAGGGCCGGTGAGGGGACGAGAAGTCGTGCGCTATGGGGTTTTTGGAGTGATGGCGGGTAACGGAAACAATCCTCCGGATGCTAGAGATAGGGCAGTTGATATTCACTTCTCGACAGGAAACGAAGGTGGGAAGGCGGTGTGGTTGGGCTGGAAGGCACTTTGAAGAGATGGTTGGTTTGAGTGTGATTAGAGATAGACCACGTTCAGTCCAGGGAACGCGACCGCCGCCGCGAATGTGAAAGAAACGCAGTTGCCCTGATTGATCGAATGTGATGAAGTGATGGCTTTACTCCCTGGGTACTCTTCACTCCTGAACGCCTTTTCCAGTCCCTCGGTGTGAGCTTCTTCACTCCCAACATGGCCACCGATGCCCGTCAAGGTTGAACTAAACAACGAGGATGGAGCCGGGTTCCTGTCCATGAACTTGCTTTCCGCCCTCTGAATGGCGCTGGTGGTGAGGGTGAGGTTGCCGGTGGGAGTGGTGAGTGACAGGCATTTTGCAAAAAAAGTCAAGAAACCGGTGCGACTTCCTCCCATCTTGTGGTTTGAAAGTACCCCTTCAAAACTCTGGCAGCAAAGCCAACCAATTCGTCGGAAGGTAGCGCATCCAATGATGCGCTTCCGGCAAAATGACGCGTCAAAGAAACCAGATCTGGAATCTCATGTATGTACGAACCAACCAACCGCACTATAAACAAGCGATGATACCCTGCTATTCGTATTCTCGAGCTCCGCCACCCATCTTCCAATGTGAGTACAACTTCGCAACTGAACTTAGGTAATATTCTGCTCGCTCAGACTCTTGCAGTCTCTCCCCAATTCATCACTGTCACTTCAGATCGAGCTTCACCACCAAACGCGCCACCAGCAACAGTCCAGATGGCCTTGGAGACAGTACCATCAGCGGCGGTCGCAGCAACAGTCGTCTTCACCGAACCGCGCACCCCTGCACAGATCAGCAAAGAAAACAGGACGACAGATCCGTATCGCGCTCCCTATCGCCGCATCTGGACTATCCTCTCCCGAGGAACACTGTTGATTCTGGAGCTCGCAGCCATCGGGTACACCGCCTACGTCCACGATCTTGTCAACCGACCCGACTCCCCTTTTGAGGGTGGCATCAAGAATTTCGACACAAGCTTCGCAGCTGTAGGTGCCGGCTCTCAAGAATAGATGATAGCACGCGTAATGATGTTAACGCTGCAGTGAAAACAAGTTCTCAGTTGGTGTGGCCATCAACCTCTGTGCCATCATCGCCTGTTTCATCGACAAATACGACGCCAGTGGGGCAGGGATTGCTGGCTTTTTGGACTTGATACCCGGTATACTCGGTATCTTCAGTCTCTTTAGCATTGCGTTTGAGGGCTACACGTATGGATCCAGCGATTACTACGACAGAGTAGGCTACAAGGCCGAGAGATCAGCTGTGGCGCAGTTGTCTTTGGCTGTTGGGTATGTTCCTTTCTCGATTCTTCTTGCTGATTACCTTACGCTGATAAGTAGGTAACTTAGAGCTCTGCATATCCTGTCTTGCTTCGGGGCGTGTGTTGGATGCTGCATTGTCTGTTGCCGACATGGACCAAAGAGCACATCAGGCAAGTCTCACGCTGGACATGAGAACAGAGTTCCAAGAGGGGAGGCCAAGATTGCGACTCCTGGTATTTAATCATCAGGTCGATGCTACTGACCAGTGGTAATGCACAGTATAAACACAAATATCAATTACACCAAGGTTCAAATATGGGGGAATGTATACCCTTCTTCATTTACAAAGTTCTGCGCTTGTTAGTTATTACTTAGGCACCTTGTATCTGAGTACAATTGTGCGCCCTACCTTATGCTTTCAGTCGCTTGGAGCAGCGCCGCTCTGAGCTGTCCCAGTCTATCACCCTCCACCCACGCATCGCTGGTTCCTATCCAGATACTCTGCAGTTTACATAGGATAACATGTGTCTCTTTCAAGATCGACTCGTCGTTCAAGAGCTCTTGAGCACTCTGGAACGCATAAGTCCCGGCCGCGTGCTGGATGACTCGAATCACAAACATAGCTTGTCCAGCAGCTGGGTCGTCACTTGCTTGGTTCAGGTCAGTCCAAGTAAAAGGCAAGCCTCCGTTAAGAACCGTCAAGTTAACCCGCGCCTGAATTTCAGGAAAGTGTGGGTCAAGGAGGTTGGCTGGTTGGTGGGCGAGAAAACGAGAAGCGTAGTCAGCAAAGCAGGAGATGATGAAGGCTGCCGCGGCTGGATTGGAGATGTTGAGCTCGCTCATCAAGAGCCGCCAGTGAGCAGGGATTTGAGTATTGACGTAAACAGACATCTTGGGCTAGGTCACTGTTGAGCGGTTAATTACCTACCGTATGTCGGGGATTGAAATGGAGAGGTGATGAGTGAGACAGACGGTTAGTTTGTTGCACCGGAGCGAAGACGTGACTTTAATAAGAGGGCCGTGGTGCTCTCCCACATGGTGTAGAAACAATAGCATTGTAATCGAATATTTGGAACAGAGAGGACTGCTAATGGCTTTGTTCCTTCCATTGGAAGCCCTGTTTACAAAGAACAATGCTTGGTCGAGACAACAAAGAGATAATCGCGTTGTCATTATACCCAACACCTCTTCCATCCATTCGAGTCTCCTCTAGCTTATTCGGTCTTTTGTACAGAAAACTTGGTGCAGTCATCCTGCGCTCCCCGCTGCGCCACAGGCATGACGACCGGCTGATGGTTCCTAGCGGATATGATGGTGCACACGCGGTACACGCCCTCCGGCAAACCACCTGTCACTTCTGCCTGCAGACCGCCCGCCCCATCGCCTTCATCATCCACCCCCTTGAAGTACGCAAATACCGTAGGATCAGGGGGGTCGACAGAACGGAGACTTCCGATGTTTTGAATGGTGATGTGGCAGTGCCCAATGATATCGCCCTTCTCATCAAGATCTTGAGGAGCAGTGTAATATGCAACACTGGGATTCACGAGAAATCCAGCCCTTAGGTGGCGGGTCTGAATCGTGACATTGAAGGTCTTTTGCGCAGGGACGATATCGTTTGTTTGAGGATGGGTGATGATGGACGTAATCATGTTTCTCGAGCTCGGGATACGACCCATTGGGATGCCGTTGCAGGATCCGGCCGAGTTTTGACGGCCATTGGTAAGAGTCTGGCCAGCACAAAAGTTGATAAAGTTGGCCGCATTTCTATGGAGGTAGGTAGCTATCCATTAGCCTGCATTCAAGAATGAGTGAATGGCGAGAGTGTTGTCTCACGTGTCCGATTTTGATAGACCCGGTCGGATTCCCGCTGTTCCTTCTTCCAGGCCGGTATACAAACTTGCGCTCTGTAAGGCATTAGAGGAGAGACATGCTGGGCTGGGCTTTGGGTGATGTTTTGGTGAGACGACAGCGGCTGCTTTAACACCCAGAAGTGCGAAGGCGCCAGTGGCGAAAACATTGAGTTTGACCATCATGGTCAAATGCGTCTTCGTTCCTCGTGATGAGGCCTGATAGTATCGTCGAGAAAGCTTTGCACATGCAGTCTGGGCAGAACAGGCGCGGTGGTTAAATTTATGGAAAAGGGTGACTGCAATCGTAGATATAACAGTAAGGCAGCTGTCCTGTGGAGAAGATAAAAAAGGAAAGATGACTGCATAAGGTATATCTTAAAAACACCGCGTCCCAACAACCGTTGGTCGACTGCCAAGGGATATATATTGTTCAAGACCGGTTAAACTCCAGTTTGCTGACCTCGATGGAAAGACCGAGACGTTCGGCTTGGTAGAGAGAGATGATGCCTGCCAATAACAGAAGGAGATGTACAGGGTGATGTGCAGAAATCAGGCGATTGCTGTCGCTGATGCGGGTTTGTTATAGTGGTGTATGCACAAGGGGGCATGTTGCGGACAGCTGCAAAGAGATCCCTTAAACTTAGGTATTAGGTACCTGTATGTAGATACATGTAGGCAACACAGGTATGTTATCTTGAACGATGCCTTGGTAGGCAATAGGCTATTACACACAACATTAGCATGCCTAGGTAAAGTAATAATTCTTTTGTCTAGCTCTTACGGGCCAACTCGGAGCCGGAGGCCCCCATCCCTGGTGTCAGACCTCTGCAAAGTGAAGGTACCTAGCAAGTACCTGTTCATACCGTGATCCCCTCGACTTTCCCCAGAATCCTCTCAACAAACTTTACCCCCACCACCACCAAGTCCTGTCTATGTGTCTCATCCCAGCTGCCGAGCCAATTATTTCCATCGTCCAAACAAGTAAGACAATCCACCACGATCTCGGTGTACAACTGCCCCATCCGCTGTGGGAGCGACTGCTGTGCCATCAACACGAGATCTTCTTTTACCCATGACGTAGCTCCTGGTAAATGAGCATGTTCAAAGTCCCGATCGCAGAGATGCTTTCTCAATTGGAGCGCAAATCCCGGGGCAGGATTCGAAACTGATGCTGTCGGGCTGCTCGTGGACGGGTACCAGACCAAGGACCTCCATAACCCAATCTCCAGGAGACAGACGCCCAGGCTGTAGATATCGTGTTGCATGATGTATCTCTCCAAAATGCAAAGCCCCTGTCGTGCTGGATGTCGGTAAAGGTTCCGATGCCATGCCGTATCACCGAGGCGGTTCGTCTCAAGGTTAATGCTTCGGAACTGAGAGAAGCCCACGAGAAAGGCCTGGCCTAGCTCTAGAGGGCGCTGAGAGGCAAGGGCTGTCGGGAACAATAGGATATTGTCCGGACGAATGTTCTTGTGCACCAAGTCACAGGTATGCACAAAGCTGACAGAACGAACGAGTTGTTTTGCCAGTGTGACGACTGAACTGAGACATACGGGTCTTTGTGAAAGTAGAAGATTGCGAAGGGACGTAGGCGGCTTGAGGGGGTCGGCTTGGACTGGAGTATGATACACAATCTGGCGACCGGGAGGTGTTGCCTTGTCGTGAACGACTTCTAGGAGACCCTTGCAGCGTAGAAGGCCAAATATGCTTGGGTCAACGCTCTGGAGTCTTTTGCACAGTTGATGGGCGTCGGATGTTGTGCATGTATCAATGCCTTCCATGAGATAGAGGTGCTGAGACTCGGTTCGGGCCACAACGTTGGCGCTTGAGAAAGCAATGCTGGTCGCTGTGGTGAAGTCCCACTCTGTTTCATCCAGGATGATGTCTTTTATACCTCTGATATCGGTGTTGATACTGTAATCGATGGCCTTTCTCAAAGCCAGCATGTGTTCCAGCGGGCTTGCGGATGAATGGCCATGTGGAGGTAGATGCCGCGAGCTATCTTGGTCTGACTGGTGTAATACCGGGTCCAAGACCTTGCCGCCAATGAGCATTATCGTGTACCATGATGGATCAAACAGGCTTTGCCAGACCTGTAACTCCGTCATCAACGAGTCTAAGCCCCTTTTGGCCAGAGCATATTTCCACCTGTCAAGCTGAAGAATTTTGGACAGCCCATGTCCCCGTCCAGCATCCGTGGAAGTATTCATCGATGAAGCCGCCGCCTCGAGCTGGGTCACCGCCTGTACAAGAGTTCCCTGAAGTTTTTGGAGGAGATCGAAATGGCATTGTGCAAGTTCTTCAGTCAGATGATCTTTGATCCTGCGGAGAAAAGCGAGCTGAGTCTCCAGCTTTGTCCAAATTGTTTCGAGTAACAGCACCTTATCACTGAGGTCCTTTTTTGCAGTCCTAAAAGCTTGGCAGATGAGCAAGGTCCTGTTGGCGAGCTTGATGCAAATATCGACGACGCTCACAACTGCGAGACCGAGTTCGGCAGACATTATTGTCTGTAGGTAGTTTTTCCGGAGCGACCGACACGGTTCGCGAAGGCGTTGGATGCTGTGACCTCTACCAGAGAGGGCTTTGACAAGAAAATAAAAGTGCGGTTTGCGTCAGCCGATCTGGTAGTATAGCGCGTAGTATATATAGACACTTCAGGGGTAGTGGCTGACCATGGCCAAGTCCTGCTGTCTGCAGACTCCATGTAGCCAAGCAAGCCACCACGCTATAGCTCGTTTCTGGACGCGACCTGAGAGCTGAAGGCGCGCTTAAATCGAAGGCACGAATAATACTACCATTGTTCCTCAATGTCACGCGTCACCCAGAGGCTAACTTAACTGCACTCAAGACAGTTTGAATGCTGTGACCATGGATGAAGCTCTCTCCGATTTGGTTAATTTTTCAAGGCTGGCAACCGAATTTTACCTCCCGAATTTTGTTGTTCATCATGTCGAGCCCGCTGACGAAGTCTGGGACTTGAGGGAAGAAATTGGAGATGGAGGATCTGGCGTGGTGCGCAAAGAGGAACGTCGCGTCCACCCAAGTGAAGAGAAATCACAGAGTCCGAGAGTAAGAGCTGTGAAGCAGATGAGAAAGCTTGATCAGAACCAAGACCAAGGACAAGCACAATGGAATTACAGAGCTGAGTTGGAAGCGGTGGTAAAGTTCTCTCAGCCAGAGGTAAGCAGACACATGTCATGCAAACAGACCATGAAAGCTAACACTCAAGGGCTTGCTAGTATGACCCTTTCTTTGTGCACACCTTTGGATGGTTCGAAAACCAAGACTCTGTGTTTGTGGCCATGGAATTTCTTCCTTTGGGTGACTTGGAGAGATTTAAAAGGTCCTCGTCCCCCCTTTCCGAATCTGACACGAGCTTGATCGTGTGGCAGCTCATTCAAGGTGTGCGGCACATGCACGAGGCTGGGTTTGCCCATAGAGATTTGAAGCCAGCTGTAAGTAGTGAGATCGCCTTCATGCCCCAACATTTTCCCTGTCATCATGTGTGCGAAATGTCCCAGTTCTTATTGCCTGTAATAGCTCACAAAACCATACCCAGAACATACTCATTGCGTCAACTGTGCCAATGTTGCATGTCAAAATAGCCGACTTTGGAATCAGCAAGCAAGCCATGCACGGCGTAACACGCCTACATACTATGCGGATTTTCGGAACCTGGGGATACATGGCACCTGAGATATTGGGGTATTACGGAAACAACTGGAACACTGAAACAAACAATACGACCATAGCATACACTATGTCTGTTGATATCTGGGCCGTCGGCGTAATCGCAATGACCTTGCTGCTCGGGCGCGAGATCTTTCCGTTGCCGGGGGACATGTCCAGATATGTCTTGGGACAACAGGTCCTCAACTTTACCCGTGAGCAGGGAGAGAGTTTGACGGACGACGCTCAGGATTTTATTACGGTCCTTCTTGCAGCCGATCCAGTACTTCGACCAACTGCTGCTGCAGCTCTCGCTCACCCTTGGTTAGCGCAGGCCGTTGAAGCTACCGAACCTCCTCCTGTAATAGAGATCCCAGACTCAGAAGCGGACTCAGACGAGGACCTGCCCTCCACCGTGCCGGACTCTCCTGGACCTTCCGCAAAGAGTCCATGGGCCAAGCCAGCCACTAAAAACAGACCCGGCAAAGGTTCGAAGACATACACCAACACGCTTCTTACCAAGTTCAAATATCTCCGGCTTGACAATGTTCTTCTATCTCTCAAGTTCCAAAGTATTGAGTTCGACAAGGTTTGTAACTCTCTTTTCCTGTTGATCGCCAATATGTCATATCAGAGTCCCATGAAAGCCCACTGCTCTAACTATCCGCCTTAGACTCGGTTCTACGTTTTGCGCTCCGACAACGCCACTGATATCGAATCGAGTTCTGCTCACAGCGTGTGGACTTCCAGTCAGCGCGTCAACAAGATCCTTGACAAAGGCTTTCGAGCTTCAGAAGGAAACGTAGTTCTGTTCTTCTCCGTGATCGGGAGGTAAGTAATTAGGTACCTTCCTCAAAGTAGAGTGTAAAAGTGAAATGGAGCTGACAAGAAACACCTGCACTAGTCGAAGATTCTGTGGTGTAGCACAGATGACCAGTACACTGGATTGGGACAATACTGACCCCTTTTGGGTTGAGGATGTCTGGCAGGGTCGGTTCACCTTGGCTTGGCTAAGTCATACAGAACTGTCATTTGATCTCGTCAACCATGTTCCAGTGAAAGAGACCACCCCGGGATTCAGGGCTATAGCTTGTTACGATGGCACTGAAATCTCACCTGGATCTGCATATGAGCTTTTGAGAGTCTACTCGGCCGAGGAAAGGCGGGGATGATGGATTTGTTGGCCACGTAAGTACTCTATGTTGGCATGTATAGACCACATGAAGCATGTATTATAGCGAATACGTCAGGTGCTCAGGTTCGAAAGAATGTATTCATTTCCAAACAACTCTATCTTGGTCACCAGACAAGTAGATTCTCCTCAAATTCAAAGAATTATAACCAGACTTTAGAAATGAAAATTCCGCTTCATCACTTCAACCATTTTAAATCCATTGATAAACGCTCAGCTTGCTTGAACCGCCGCATATCTCGGTAGGAGCACCAGTGCAGGGCAAGTCGCAGTCAGTATCATTGAGCTGAGTACTCAAAGCATCCAGCTCGGAACCACAGAAGCATTCTGCAGTGTACTGAAGGCCAAACCAGGTGAACCCAGAGTTCAAACAATAGTTTCCACACCGTTCAATGGTCATTGCCGCTGGGGAAAAACCAAAGTTTCCAACAAGAGCCCTGTCCGGGGCCGGGAGTTCAGTGAAGCATCCCTGGTACACCGGAGCCTCAACCTCAGGATGAGGGTAAGGGGTGTGGACGGGGGGCTCCTCCTCAGTGCCGTAGAGCGAGATGCGGTTGGGCCCTCCGCAGATCTCCAAGGCATCTCCAGTGCACTGCATTGAACAGTCCTCCGGGAAAGTGGGGAAGGAGCCGGTGTCGAGAGAGTTGCCACAGTAACTGGGGGAATTGTTAGATCAGGCACCGAACGACACGGAAAGGGACAGACAACTTGAACTCACCACTCGCCTCCGTATTCTAGTCCCCAAAGGGTAAAGTTACGGGTAGGATCAGTGCAATATGTCTCGCAGGTTTCTATTGTCATTGCCTCAAAGTCGGCGGTGCTTGCACCGGTTAGGGCACGAGTAGGTATCTCTGTGTAGCAGCCGTAGAATGTTTGGCCGACGACGGCGGGCACGAGAGCGACAAGAGCGAGAACAGAGTGCATGTTGACGGGCTGGATTGGGGAAGTTAAAATGGTAGGAGTCTTGAGATGTAATTACTGATGATGAGATGAGAGATCAGGATGGCAACATCGAGGGCGATGGTCTTACTTATAGACTTCACATTGTCATATTTGTTAGCACCTATCTACATAGCTACGCCTTCGACTGATTGTCATCTACCTGGAGCGGGACCTATCTCCGGTGTGTCCAATACCACTCTGCAATGAGACTCCCAAGAAGGTAAACACGGAGTGCACCTGCATCGCATGATCGCATCTCGAAGAGCCCTGGACGCCGGTGCGAACAAGAAAATGTGTGTGGCATGCAGAAAAGACAATATCACATGCAGAACACAAGCGACAAACATGGGACTGAACCCCTGAACTCCTCATATAGGCCGTGGATCAAGACAGCCTCAGTAAGTCAAGAAACCGCCAAGACCATTCGGGCTGTGTAACTGATGGGCAGACTGTGACTTGGAGCTAACTTTGTAAAGAACTGCGGTGCCCGATAGGGGTGTGCCAAGAGCTTTGGTATCATTTATGTCATCCTTCGGTGGAACGAAGGTTGTTAGCTGCTTTGTAAGTATGTACATACCTTACCTACATAGTCAGTCAGTCCCTGGAAGCCAGATCTTCAACGGCGATGGACATAGCGGATCGTTCCGCTCCCCGCGGTTCCTGAGCTTGCAGGGTCCAAAGCAGAAAGCTGCATATGTAAACCTTCGGATTACCACCCTATGGTATATTACGAGCCTTGCTCTGTTACCCTTCTTATTCTGCTCACCGATTTTCCATAGCACAGATGGCTTGCGTCGGGCACTGCCAGGCAAATTCAATAGAGCGTCAGCCACGTCCCCAGGTTCTTGTCAACCACGAAAGCCTTTGCCAACAAAGAAACAATGGAGTAAGCGGGCCAGGAAGAGGCTGCATGATTCGTGACACGAAATGCAAGCCGTACTGTTGCACAACACACCCACCAGGAAATTAGGTGCCTATAAATGTGGGATCTGGACTGTTTCTCTCCATTACTGGTAACCTACTTACCAATTAACGGTTGGTAATTCTTCTGTAGTTACCTTTAAGGAACCGTTATTTTAGAATAAACCGTTGTCGTTTTAAGAACCGTTATAAGTGAATCTTAATTTTTAATTAGTTAATTAAGTTAATTATTAAAGGGGGGCCTTTTATATTGTCAGTGGGATAAATATCACTGAAAGCAGTTAACCGGGCAAGTGGGCAAGAGTATTTATTACGTAAGCGCAGCGTAAACCAGGCGCTTGCGAAGCTATCTTCGGTGGTATATATATATTAAGCCCTAACCAAAACTAAAATCCGTAAGTAAAAAACCCTTCCTTATACCCTAAGCCCCTAAACTAACCACTTACTTATTACCTATCCGAACCGTCTATTAATACCTATATTTAACCTTTAATAAAGCCTCCCTCTTTATAGGACCTAGTCTTTAAATCTTAACTTAAATAAAGCGATTGTAAACCTTTAAACCTTTAACTTTAAATATTTAAATTTAATACGCTTATAGCTTAAACTTTTAAATTTAAATAGTAAAACCGTTACGTTTATAACGCCTTTATAGTTTAAACTTTTAAACTTAAGCCTATAGCTTAAACTCTTAAACTTAAATTTATATTTCGGAACTTTTAAATCTAAGTCTATGGTTTAAACTTTTAAATTTAAATAATAAAAGTAATATAAAATAATATTTTTAAAATATATTTATAGTTTAAACTTTTAAATTTAAATTTATAGTTCATATTTTTTAAATTTATATAATAAAAACGTTATATTTATAATACCTTTATGGTTTAGATATTTAAATCTGACTTACGGTTAAGAATTCTCGAATTTAAATAGTAAAAATAATATAAAATAATATTCCTATAACGTACTTATGGTTTAAACTTTTAAATTTAATTTATAGTTTAAGTTTTTAAATTTAAGTAATTAACCTATTACGTTTATAGCGTTTAAATCTAAGTAATAAAACTATTACTTTTATAACGTTTAAATTTAAATAGTAAAATTATTATATTTATAGCGTTTTTATAATTTAAATTTTTAAATTTAGCATGCATAAATCTTTATACCGGAGTTTACGAAGGTCCACAAGGATTTGTAGATGCTTCCCATTTCCCGATCGCAAAGACGTTTTCTCTACCCAGGTTTTCGTCCCAATGCGGTAATCTTTTTTACACAATGCCAAGAGAAAAGACCGTCTTTAGGTTTAGTGTAATAGAGCCTTTACGTAATGCTAAACTCACTACACCTACGGTTAACCACGGTTAACAGCCACGGTCAACCACGGTCAACAGCCACGGTCAACCACGGTTAACAGCCACAGTCAATAGCCACGGTCAACCACAGTCAATAACTACGGTCAATAACTACGGTAAAAGCGATATATATGGTATTACGTATAAGCCGTCGTAGGTACCGGTACCAGTACCGGTGCTAGTACTAGTACCGGTGCCAGTACCAGTACCCGTAAGGATACTAGTGAGGCCTTAGGCAGGGAGGTTATTAATAGCTGTCGTAAGCTGTAATGTAGGAGTAGTTAGGAGGGCCCTAGGCAGGTAGATAAGTGGGAGTTGTTAGAAGGCTAGGTTATAAACTAAACTGTTAAATGTATATTTAGGTAAAGTATCTAACAGAATAACTATCCTCTAAAGAAAAACCTATATACCGTTTTCTTATAGGCTAAGGTAAGGTCTAGCTATAACCTTAAAAGTAAGTCTAATTAACCTATACTATAGAGAATAACTATTCCTCCTATATCCCTTCCTAAATAGACACACTATAAGCTTAAATATTTCCGCTATTAAAAGTAAAGCCTGTAATATCCTTTAAACCTATACCTTTTAATATTTCTATAATTCTATATATTTTATCTTATTTATTTAACCTAATCTTAATTATAATACTACCTTTAATACTATTCCTAATTATTAAATAAATCTTATATACTTTACCCTCTAAAACAGTTTTATTATCCTATCGGCTAATATATTAATATTAGAAATATATTATAAATTAAAAAAACCTTTCTTAACCTACTTAATAACCTATTTATATTTAATATTAATATACTTAATCTTTACCTTATTCTTTCTATTTATTATAATAATAAAAATATTTTTAAAATCCGTAAATAATATTAAAAAAATCGACTAAAGAATACCGTAATTATTTAGGATTTTAACTACCTACTTAACCGTTAAACTAATAAATGTTAGATTTATAAACTTTATTTCCGTTAAACTCTATACTATAAAAGCTTATTTTTTTAACTTTTATATTACTAAACCTTTAATTAAAAAAACTATATAGCCCGCTATAAAAAACCTTATAATAACGTTATTTATATAACTAACATTATTAAAACCCTATAACCTAAAGTCCTTAAAATTAAAGAAACCACTAAACTTTAAACTATAAATTTTAATACTAACAATATACCTTATTAAATACTTTATTTATTTTAAGTACTATATTAATAAACCATTATTTACCTTATATAATTTAAATACTATAAATATAATATCTAAATAAATACCGGTAAAAAACTAATTTAATAAACCTATCTATTTAATATATAAACTTACCGCTCTTTTAATTAAAATCTATTTATCCGGTATCTTAATATTTATCTTCTATAATATTATAGCCGGTAATAATAAATCTATTTTAAATTTCTTAAATATTACATTAATATATCCTTATTATAAAAGGAAAATCTTTTTATTTTTTTTATTTTTAATAACCTTAAATCCTAAAAATCGCTTAACCTTACTAAGCTTTTTTAAACTATAATAAATAAAGACTTTATCCCTAATCTTATTAATTACCGCTATTATAAAAGTTAATATTAAAAAATTATTTATATAAAAAATTAAATATATATCTTTTTTTAAATTAATAAAAATATAAAGATTTAAAGTAAATAGTTTAAAACCTAAACTCTTTATTACTAACTTAATAATTTTAAATTAATATATTAAACTTTATTTTAAATTATATAAAGCTCGCCGGAACTTCTATACTATACTTAAAGGCTAATTAAAACTAACCGGTAATTATATATAGTAATTATAACCCTTAAAAATAAAGGTATTAAAAAAAACCCTCTTAATATTAAACTAATAATAATCTAAGTCCTTTATAACTATAATAATAAAAAACACCTTTATTAAAATATTATTAATAACTATAGTATAAACCTCCTAAAAATCCTAAAAACCCTTATTAAAATTACCGTAAATTATATATTAAGCTTAAATAGTAATTTCCTTTAAATTAAAATTTATCTTTTTATTAAATATTTATTTACTTAATAATATATTAATATTAAAAAGTATTTTAATTAAATAATAAACCTTTATATTTATTAAACTATTGTTTTAAACTTTTATCGTAAGTTTTTACTAAGTTTTATAATTTATTATTTTCTTTATTTTATAATAATTCTTTAAAATATTAAATTTAAAGTTAATAACGATTTTATATTTAACCTTTATTATTAATAACGTAAAATATTCTAACTCCTTAATTCTCTTTTTTACTAAATATATTATTAAAAAACTCTAGTCTAAATACCTTCCTTTATTAATCCTCTTATAATATCCCGGTATAAAGGTATTATTAAAACGATTATAATTCCACTATAAACAACTTATTAACTATTTAAAAGGTAGTTCCGGTATATCTTTTTAAAATTACTATTTTAATATAAACCGGTAATTTACTTTATAAAAAGGTTTTAACTATATAATATATAACGCTAATAAACTATTTAATAATACCGACGCTTTATTTTATAAATCCTCGAAATTATTATCTTTAATAAATAAAAGAAAACCTTTAAACTTATCCTTCTATTCTTTAATTAAAACTTCCGAAGTATATAATTACCGTAATTCCCTTACATTAAATTTACCACTATTATACTTTAATTATATAAATAGTTTAAAAGAAACTAAATCTTATACTTCTTTAAAAAATTAAAGTAAAGGTTATTAAAAATCTATAAACTTTACTTTATTTTAATAATTTTACTTAACTTTATTTATAAAATAAACTCTTTAAAAAAAATATATATTTATATTATAACTATTACGGTATTAGGCCGGGAAATTCAAAAGACTTAAAGTATCGGGATACTAAATAGTAATACTTATATCGTTAAATAATATTTAAATTTCTTCCTTTACTATAATATTTATAAATATAGCCTTATACTTTACCTTTATAATATCTTTATTAAACTTTTAATCTTTACCTTTATTAAACTTTATTATATTTACTTAAATAATTTCCCCGGTCTTTAAGTTTTATATTTAATATATTTTTTTATAAAT
>JAULSY010000127.1:0-27021 GCA_030512305.1 Cercophora samala
ATTACTATTAAATATATAATAATTAATTAAATACTTATTAATAACTTAATAAAAGCTTTAATAGTTAATAAGTTTATTAAATTTAAGGACTTTATCGGGATTAAAAATATAAAAAAGAGGATTTAAAAAAGAAAATTAAAGGACTTAAACCTAACGTTATTATAAAAGAAAAAAAATAATATAATAATAAAATAATACCGGAAATTAATTTTAATATAAAAGAAAGTAAAGGTAATAAAAAAATTAAAAGAAAATATAAAAGATAAAGCTATTAATATAAATAAACCGATAAATACTATAAAGTAATAAAAATAACGGTAATATTATAAAATAAAAAAATATAAAGGATTATAAAGTTTAAATTAAAAAATAAACATTTAACGGCTTTAAGTAAGGCGTTAGTTAAAAGGTATATTAAATTAATTAAAGGGACTTACTATTAAGAAATTAATACCTTAGTAGTAAGACTTAAGCTATTAAGTTCGGCTTTAACTAATTACCCGGTTCTCTCCCTCGTACAATACTAGAATTAAGCACTTTTTTAACCCCTATATTAGATTTGATAGAGTTTAAGGGGGTTTATTAATGATGGGGAATGAACTCTGGCTAAGGTATTTAGGGATGGGTCTTTTTTGGCTGTTGCTATACACACTTCTTGATGATATTAGGAACTGGAGAGGGGCATTCGTGGTGGGAAATGCGCAAGTATAAAAGGGGTTAGGTACATAGCTGTACATACCGTTTTCAATGGAGAGAAGGGAAGTGTGTTTTCTTGAGATGGGGAGTGCTTTCGGTGTGATGTGCTGGTTTGTGGTGATGTTGAGAGCTGTTTAGGGGTTGGCTACCTCTGGTGGTGATTGTTAGGGGTTACTACCTAAGGTAGCTTGGCGTTGAAGGTTATTGTGCCGCATTGTTCATCACGTCGAAGCATAGGATGGAGAAGAAGAGGTCATCTTGGCAGATATTAACATGTTCAATTCTCTCTAAGTTTCACCTGCCTCTTCTTCACCTGGTATAGACTTTTTGGTGGATTGCAAACCTGCCTCTTCACTGTGGTGCAGCCTTCGTGCTGTTAGGTAGTGGGCTGCTGAACCGAGCCCCTGGACTCAGGCTTCTTCAAAACTCAAAACACGCCCCAAACAGCCACTTGAAGACCTTCTCTATCAGTTAAACAAAGGGAAATTGTTCATCAGGAAAGCCCAGTCAGATTCATGAATTCCATTCTCTCCATTTTTGGCGGCAGTCTATCATATTTAAACAAAGAAAGCGCCGGATTTACCCCTTCCAGATATAAGCTTTAAGTTTATGCGAGTCATGCAACAAGTAATAAAATCCCCTTGTGGTGTAGTTGGCTATCACGTTCGGCTGTAAATGCAATTTATCGATACCGAAAGGTCACCGGCTCGATTCCGGTCGAGGGGACACAAACGCATTCTATTTTTTATATTCCGCGAGCACATGTTAAGACACCTCTTTTCTCCTTTCTTTTGCAGTTCCGCTCAAACAACCCAGCAAATAGCGGAAACCGAAAAAAGAAAGAAAAGGGCAAAGTTCGATCAAGGTTGTGTTTGCTTGTTACAGCATGCATGTCAGCTGACGATACCTGACGGTCCCAGCCATCTCTTCTGGACAAAAGGGCCAGGCTCTAATAAAGTTTGAGTCATGCCTCTGTTGATATTGAAGGGGCTTCAAGATTGGCCAACAGATCTCACGGGATAGTTCTGATCTCTTAAAACTCGTAAAGAGAGCATCAACAGTGAAACCAAAAAACATACATCTTGCCCTTTCAGTCAACATGTCTATCACAAAGATCTCAATCTTTTTTCTTTTTGACCGTATCCATTTCCCATTTCCATTTACCAATTCTATGCTATGTCTGTTCTTTTTGCGTCACGCAGCCCTCCCGTCCTTCCCCCCCACCACCCCTTCAACCAAAACAAAAAGACCTCCACCGTTTCCCATCATCAGCATCATTATGACCACCATCACCACCACCACTTGCCCCAAACGAACTACCTCAAAGGCAAACTCTTGGCCTCCAAGATGGCTTGCTCCTCCGCGGCATCCATATAAAGATCAATCAAGCATCCCGCCGACCAGGCTTGAGTAGGAGACTATTACTACTTGTCAGCACATCGTCTTGTCATGTCAACACCGGGGGCAAAGAATAACTCACAGAATCAGCACACTCCTCTCCACCCTTCTGCGTCAACTCCGTCAACCCCGCCCACGGGCTCCGTTCAATCATCTCCTTGCACCCAATCAACCTCCTCGTCACCTGCTGGAATGCCTCCGTCCTCCCCTCGGCATCCCCCTTGCCCCGTCTCATCAAGTCAAACTTGAGCAGCGCCCTCAGGAAAAACCCGGTAGGCCACAGCCACTCCGGCCCCTGGTGGTAGTTCCGTCCCTTGCTCGTGGCAAAGTCCTCGCTGTCCTCGCTGTTGCGGTAATAAGGCCGGTAGTTCAGATCGCTCGGGTCAAGCGTAGCCATGCCCGTCGGGCCACGAAGAGCAGAGTCGGCAATGCAAAGCGCGTGCATCGCGTGCTCAGGGACGAACAAATCCGGGGCGGCGGTCATGGCGATGGGGAAGTTGGGACGGAGCTGGTAGTCCTCGTATTCCTTGCCGGATTTGTACAGGTCCTTGTAGATGCCTCTGCGGTTGATGATGGCAGGGTTGACGTCGTAGTCCTTGTCGTCTTTGGCGGAGATGGGGACAAAGTAGCAGCGCTCAAAGTTCTTCTTGATCAGGTCTGCCCAATCCTTGAAGGTGACGGCTGAGCCGTCGGCCTTTTTGACGCCGGACTGGCCGTGCTTGCCTTGCTCGTGGAGGGAAGCAAACCACTTGAGACCGCTGTACAGGAGACCAGTGATCTCGACGGCGGCGCCATCACGGGGAGTGCCGGGGACGCCCTTGGAGCCGGCCTTTTCGCTCTCACCCATCTTGTCCATCCAGGTGCCGCAGTTGTCTTGGTTGCCGCCAAAGACGAAGCCGTTGCTCCAGTCGACCTTGATTTCTTGGTTGAAGCCGTTGTCACTCATTTGCATGTCGAGGTTGGGGCCGGCGTTGGCCTCGCGGAACTTCATGCCCTCGGCGTGGCGTTGGAAGACCTCTTGGATGATGTCACGGATGGTGCTCTCCTTGCTGTAGGCGCGAGCGTCGGTGGCGTCAAAGTAGGTGTCGTCATACGGCAAGAAACGTCTCTTGACCTTCTCGTCGAGCAACGACAAGCCATCAGGGACAATCCGAGTGTAGTCTTGGATACACTGCAGGAAGAACCAGACAGAGTCTCTGGCGTTGTATCTTGGAGTGTTGCCGCTGCCGAGGAGGTTAGGGATCATGCCGTGCTTGAGCACACTAGCAAAGGCACGGATGTGCTCCTTGGCCTCGTCGAAGCGACCGGTACCAAGATACAAACCGCGGAGAGAGATGAAGACATCACGGCCCCAGCAGCGAGCCCACTCCACGGCAAAGTGAGGAAGACCGGCAGCAAGCGATGGAACCAGACGATCTGGGTAGAGCGAGGCAGAGTTGACAAGGCCAGTCTGCTGGACGCTCACCATACCAAGACTCTGGAGGAACCACTGCCCCTTTTGAACATTGTTGTTCATGAGAGAAATGCCCCTTTCGAATCCAGCCATGTAGGCAGTCCGGAGGACCAAGGCAAAGTACCGCGGAAGAAGAAAACTAGGAATGGCACGGATAGCATCAAACCGCTCCTTGAGCCAAGCAGCAGGTTTGCCCAGTCGCTTGTAGTTCTCCTTCTTGGCCGCACGCTCAAGTCTACCCAGGGTATAATCAAGCGCCCATTGCCCATCACGAAGGTTCTGGCACAGTGGGTGAGCCAAGTTGTTGTCCTTGATGATGTCCTTCATGATGCTCCACCAACCCTGAAGACCAGCATACACAAGCTTGCCATGTCCGGGAATGTCATAGACGCCATCTCTCCCCTCGCTGGCGTCACGCTCTTCCGGCTCGCACTTGTACAGCAAGAAATTGAGGTCGACCAAGTCAAGCTCAGCCATGGCAGCCTTTGCTCCCGACGTGACAAACGTGTCCAAGCCGCTAGAGTGCTCTGCGGCTGGGATCCATGTCTCGAAAAGAGCAATGCTTCCGGGAGGGAACTTTTCGCGGACCGTGATGATGGTATCCTGGCCCTTGACCTCCATGCGGATGCCAGGGAGGCGAACGAGGCGGCTGGGAAGACCGCGCAGCAACTTCTTGTCGCTCAAGACCTCCTCGACAGCCTCCTTGCTGGAATCAACCTCGAGCATCCAGCTACCAAGGTGCTTGGCCTTGGTGCCAGTCAAGTGGACGGGGTTGAAAGCACCATTCCCGTTTCCATAACCCGGGAACGCGGTATGTGCGATAAGGAAGTATCCCTTGCGGGAAACAGGATGAACTCTGTGAACAGTGACGTACTCATCCTCGTGGTGGATATGCGTCTCGTCATACCCATCCATGCCCATGAGAGTGTGAATCTGGTTGAGCAGCTTCTTGACACCAGCAATGCCACCCTTGCCCTCTCCGACCTTGACGGGGAACTTGGAGGACTCGGATGTGTACAATCTAGTCTCGTGGACAAGCTCAATCAGACGAGGATAGATCTCATCATAGCCCATGACACTGCCAGTGGCACTCGCGCACATGCTAACAAGGGCAGCATTGGGCAGTGTATCACGGGCATCGCGCTTCTGGGCAGGAACCTCGTTATCGTGGGTGCAGTCCATAAAAAGTGCTTGTACGGGAACTGGCTTGATACGGCGGATAATCTCACGCGTGTAATGGCCATTCGCACCGTTGGTGCCGTTGGTGCCGTTGGTGCCATTGGTCTTGGAGCCACTGCGTACGTCTGCACTCGAGATCTCATCGACCTCGAAGCTTCCGATGGGACGACCGCCGTGACGGTGAACAAGGCGACTTAGCTCACCGGTGCTCCAGGCTTGCATCGCCTCACGGATGAGAGAGCTGATACCAAGTCTCTTGACAAAGACATAGTCCATCTCCTCGGAACCTGTAAAGAGCTCGGCGACGACATAGAGATTGGGTCTTACCCGGCGAGCCTCATCGAGAATGTGTTCGGCGACATGAAGAGGTGTCGAGTGGCAGTTGTCGATACGGAAACCAGCAAAGTACTTGGCGAGCATGCGAGCATACTTGGTCATGTGCTCCCACAACCATGGGCTGTCTTGAGGTCCAGCGCCATATCTGAGCTTGGTGCAGTCACCCCAGACGATAACCTCACGCCGAAGGTAGACTCGGGACTCGGGACCGGCATTGTCCACGAGTGCATTTCCGCCCCAGACCCAGCCGTTGTTCACAAGCACCAGGTCCTCCTTCTTGTGCTTCTTGGTCTTTTCATTCAGAGGCAGACGAGTGAAGTAAGTCTCAATCAAGGGGTTCTCCTGGTTGATCGGGCCAAGCTTCGGGCCGTTGTCGTCCAGGCGGACATACTTGATACGATTGAAGACCTGCTGAAGGGTATCGGCCACTTCGGCGTCGTACTCCTTGTAGAAGGGCACGTTGACAATGTCCAGCACCTTCACAACGGCGTTGCGAGCAGCAGCCTGGTCAGCGGTACTGCCCTTGTTGCTCTCGTACTTGCCAAAGAGGACAGACAAGAGGGCAGCAGCAACGCTGGGGTCGGCACGTCTCCTAAAACGCTCTCCTAGACGATCCATGTTCTGGAGACCATACTTGATGATCCATTGCGCTTGCTCCTCAGCAGAAGCAGATCGAAGGGCATCTAGACCACCGCTTCCGATTGAACCATCTGGGAAATTGGTCCTGCCCACAACCCAAGATTCGACAGCCGCATCAGCGTCCCGTTCGACGTCGAGAACATAATACTCCCAGAGGCGAATCTCGGCAATGACCTCCTTCTTGATTGCATCCATGATCTGGACCAAATCCTCAACCGACTTGAGTTCCGTAGGCAACCCAAGATCCTTGAGCTTGAAGCCCAATTCGAGCAGCTTGGTGTCCAGGAGATATGCCGACTCGAGCCATGGTGCTGTGGTGAGATTGTAACCGGCATCTGGGTGCTCCAACAGCCATTCGCTGTTGTGCGCTGTGTGGTTGAGGACAATATCGGTCAAGCTGAGGAGAGAGTGGTTTTTCTCGAGACTGTCGACCAGCTTCTTGACGTCCTTTTCGCCTCCGGGGAAACAAGCCGGGTCCCAGCCAAGCTGGTCGTAGAGACTGTATGGGGAATTTGAGGCACCTCTTACTTGCAGTGGTGTGAAGTGGACCATGTTGTAGCCCCTGTCGCTGATGCCCCGGAGATGCTTCTCCCAGTCATTGGGATACTTGCCCATAAACTTGCTAATAATAGAGAATACGGACAGCGCAGCCAGCGGCAATGGCCGGCCGTCGAGGGAGAGCCGTGGCGCAACATCGATGTAGTATGTTGGTGTCTGTTTCGTCTGAACCTTGGCGCTGCCATTTGTCTGGGGCTTCAAGTGGTTTGCAAGGTCGGGCAGCTCGGCATATGTAGTGTAGAAGGCATAGGCACCGGCTTCGTAGATGGGAATGGAAATCTCAAGTGTGCGGTTGAAATCGGGGACAAGCCTAGCAGACCAGATTAGCCTTGGTATGTTGTGATCTGTGTATTCTCAGAGAACGTACTTGAACTCTCGGAACTTGTCTCGGTGGAACTCTTGTCCCTGTTCGGGAATGTTGACCCACAAGCTGCCATGGCGGCAGATGCTCGATGTGCCCTCGATGGCAAATCGAATGGTCACGGGGTCGTTGGTCTTGGGTGCCAGATAAATGTACTCGCCGGCGACCTGGGGCGAGCCATCATCGTTGAGAGGCAGCAGGTAAACCTCGTTGGAAACCATGGTTCTTGGGATCATGGTGAAAGGAGGGGAAAAAAAGGGGGGCGAGCTTGGGAGCTAATAGGGGAGCTGTAGATGCAGCTAGTCGAGGTACGGTATCCGTAAGGTACCAACGGTGATGGAGGTTGCCCCGCGTCGGGTCCAAATGGCGCCAAGAGGCAGATGATCTACCTCCTTCTGTCTGAAAAGCACCAGATGAGACAGAAACAGAGGCAGAGAGAGCGCAGAAGTCGCGAGGACATCACAGAGAGAGCTTCCTGCCCCGAGCTAAGTACGATTCCAAAGAGTAGTCCGACAACCCTGTCGTGACAAGCCACGTCGAAAGCTGGTTCGCTACCGGTGGGCGGAACCGTCTGACACCAAGGTTGGGCCTGCGTGTCAATCGCGATGCGCTAGGGAATCGGCAGCTTAGCGGAGCTTGGTTTGATGGCAGCTTTTGCGGTTATGGATCGTTGGAGCTGAAAAGCAGGGAACAGCAGTAGCCTATGTACGGAGTCTCTATGCAGGGAAGAAACACCAGGGAAAAAAGTTGGAAGGCATGGGGGTTAAGCCGTTCCTCTTCAACCTCCAAGGAGGCAGGGGCTGTGAGGGCTGTGAGGGCTGTGAGAGCTTCTGGGACGCGGAGTAGCAAACAGTAACAGGGCACTTGGAAACCTACGCCGCCGTCTGCAGCCTGCAGGTCCACAGGATTGCCCAGAGAGTTGGAGAAAAAGGACGGAAATGGAAGTCAAAGGCGCAAACGCCCCGGTTCGCAGGCCGATGCATGGGTCTGTGATATCCAAGAATAATGTCGTCAGATTGAGAGGCACAAGCGGGCAACCAACAGTGCGGCCCGGCGGGGTCCTTGTTGGTTTCAATTTTCAATGGCACCAACCCGTCCACCAGGGCCGATCGGAGCGGCACTTGAAGCAAAGAATCTCTTCCATCCCACTCCAAGGTGAAGACCGACACCGAGAGTCCGATGTGTGTGCCCGTTTGCTATGTAGTATGTATAAATGGTTGTGGATTCGCAACCTTCTGACACTCGATGGCGGGGCATGTCTGTTAGAACCTCAAGGCTTGTGATAGGTGGTGAGCCTCCTTCATGAGCTCCGGTGGTTCCGCGTGTCAAGCCCCGTGTCAAGATGCCATCCACTTGTCTCTGTCGGAGGTCCTGTCCGTGTCCCCTTGAAAGATCCCACGTTGTTTCCGCCTGGTGGTGATGGTGGTATTCGTAGGAGATGAGGCCGGAGTGAGAAATGTTGGTGAGGCGTCGCCCGATGCCCCGCATCCATGTTTTAGCGGATCTCAGTGCCATGTTCGATGACATCACGCGGACTCGGGCAGCCTTGGCGAATGGCACCGCGGAGTCCAGACCGCTTGTTGATCCCCCGCGGCCCCGTGGCCCCCCTGGTGCGGCTGGCTTGATGTCCTCGGCGAGATCTTGGCGCCATGTTTTGAATGCTTTCTTAGGTACCTACACCAAGCCTCTTGACACGTGGGGTATGGCTGGAAGCACTTACAGATAAATAACAGACAGGTCAGAGATATTTTCTCCCAATCATTCAGCCAACCAGCCAGTTGGCTGATCCCACTGCCGACTGGACCTGCCCGTCTGGAGAGACCATTCGGTGAGTTGAGCAAAGACCAAAGCATCCCCCCAAAATGCTGGAACGATAAATCGGGTGTTATATTCTCTCTCAGTTCCAACCTTGCAGGCCGAGAAGATAGAAATGCATGTAAGAGGAAGCCTATTCCAGCATTCGCTCGCGTGAAGCTCAATAGCCATGAATAGCTCGACTCGAAGCCGGTGAGGCAATGATCGTGGCCTTCTGGGCGTCCTGATCGAGCAAATCTCGAGGGATCGCAAAATCACCCCTGAGGTGAACCTTGATGGCCTTCGACCGAGCTGGCTCTGACTTGACTCCGACAGACAATACTCCGTACCAACGGTGGTGGTGCTGTTTCGTCCAACATCTCAACTCAAAGCGGTTCGAGCGGCTGGTTTGGCAGCAAGCCCACGCAATTCCAGCATGAGTGCATATCGAAACTCCATGTGTCCTGTAGGTACTGACGTGCTGCAATGCATGTCCCAGCAACACCGGCGTCCAAGCTGCGGCCCGAGCCTGACTACAGGACGGCGTTGTTCTGTCACATACGTCCAAGCGATGCGGCTCAAGCACGGGATCGGGATCTTGGGTCCTGGGGTCTCTTGATATCGTCTCATATGGCAACAGTCGCCATACTCACGGTAGTATTCACGATAGCAGTGCTGGTGTCGAAGGCCGAGGCATGGTTGTATTGCAGAAATTCTCAGCTCATCTCAGGGGCAAGTAACCATCACGTTATTAGGAGTCCTCTTAGAACCTCGGCAGAGACTTGTGATGTGAGGAAATTCCAGCAGAGAGGAGGCCTTCCACGGAGATAAGGTTTGATCATGTCGATAAGAGCCTCGGTGAATGAGCCTATGAGGTATTCTGTTCGTCGACTCCGGCCGAGATGGCTTGGCGACCTCGGTGAACGGAGGTTGGAGCGGCTATGGCCGAGGCGAGCCGTGTGTGGTTAAACGGAAGGCCCGCAATCACAAGCTCGCGGTGAGCTGTCAGCCACGCACCTAAAAAAAAACCTGGATAAAAAGAGGCAGGCGGTGAATGGCTTTTCTGCCAATGGAACCCCCCCTGGCGACCCCCTTTGCGTCATGCCTCTCGGAATGGGCCAACCGCGTCGCAGCAATTCCGGCAAGTGGCGGTCATCGAGCCAGTTCACAAGCTGATTGACAAAGACGCACGCAGCCAGCAGCCAGCAGCCAGCAGCCAGAGGCACGCACACTTGACAACTGGAAAGTCCGTCGTATTTGAATCCAGACCCCCCTCCCCCGCCGTCCCTGGGGCCGGCCTCCTGTTGGGCTCATGAAGATACTACGACTAGTGGACTACAAGAAGAGTCCCAACATCCCTTGCGTGCTTCAAACTGTTTTCTCTGCTGCCCGTCTCCCCCCTCGTCGCTTATCGCCCTTCCCTTGCTTGACACCAGGCTTGCCTTGTCGGAATATCCACTCGCATAGCGGCCCATCCCGGTACCCCATTCTGAAAGTCAAAGCCGGACCCTCACCCGAACCCAGAACTTGCCGGCAAAGTCGTGCTTTCTCATCCCACCTCCTCAACAATCCCAATCACAACCGCTGCGTCGCTCCCTCTCCTCGTCCAACCCCGCTTCGCTGCCACAGTCTAGACCCTCTTGGTCTCGCTCCACCGCTTGGCTGTTCCAACATCGCTTGGTCATTTGCTGCCCCTCTCAACAACAAACAACCGTATCACCACCGTACAACACACCCACCACAATCCTCCAAAATGACAGTCTCGGGCTCTTTTCGGCGCAAGCACAAGGTCGCCGTGATCGGATCCGGTAACTGGGGCACCACTGTCGCCAAGCTCGTCGCCGAGAGCACGAGCGAGAACTCAGACGTCTTTGAGAAGGATGTGCAGATGTGGGTGTACGAGGAGAAGGTGACGGTCGACGGCGAGACTCGTAATCTGACCGAGGTCATCAACACAAAGCACCAAAACACAAAGTACCTCCAGGGCATCAACCTGCCCACCAACCTCGTTGCCAACCCCAGCCTCGTAGACACGGTCAAGGACGCCACCATTCTCATCTTCAACCTTCCACACGAGTTTATCGGCAACATCTGCAGACAACTCAAGGGCAACATCCTCCCCTACTCCCGCGGCATCAGCTGCATCAAGGGCGTGACCGTAACCGACGACAAGATCGAGCTCATTTGTGAGTTCATTGGCGAGCAGCTCGAGATCTACTGCGGTGCCCTGAGCGGTGCCAACATTGCCAGCGAGATTGCCAACGAGAACTGGTGCGAGACCACCATTGCTTACAACACACCTCCTTGCGACCGCCACGTGGCCAACGGAAACGGGCATGCCAATGGCAACGGCGCCTACGAGGAGCACCGCGACTCTCGCGGCCAGATCATCAAGACGAAACTCACGCCCGTCCCGCAGGACTACCCCCCGCTGGACCACGACGTTCTTCACACACTCTTCAGCCGTCCTTACTTCACCGTATCGATGGTCTCTGACGTGGTGGGTGTCTCGCTTGGTGGTGCGCTCAAGAACATCGTCGCCATCGCCTGCGGCTTTGTCGAGGGCCACGGCTGGAACATGACTGCCAAGACGGCCGTCATGCGTCGTGGCATGCTGGAGATCATCCAGTTCGCTCGCGAGTTCTACCCCGAGACCATTGAGCCAGCGACGCTCTGGGAGGAGAGTGCTGGCTGGGGCGACATGATTGTCAGCTGCACCGCTGCCCGCAACTGGCGGTACTCCAAGATGGCGGTTGAGCGGGGAGTGTCCATTCAGGAGATTGAGCGGACAGAGCTCAACGGGCAGAAGCTGCAGGGTATCTCGACCTCGCGCGAGGTCAGCAGCTTCTTGAGGGCGCGCGGCGTGGAGGACAAGTATCCTCTGTTCAAGCTTGTCGACGGTATTCTGGACGGCAAGGTCAATGTTAATGACATTCCTAGCCTTTTCAGAAAGAACTAGGTCAAGGTCACCTTTTCTTACCCACGACAATCTTTTACACTTTCGGGCGGGCAGGGCACGGCACGGCATATGGGGGACGAGCGGGGTTCATGGGGGAGTCTTGAGTTTTGGTACTGTCAAAAATAAATGTATTTGACCTGCCCCATCGGCAGGTTAGAGGAGGGGTCGCAAGGACCGGGTTGGGGTCGGGTTATGGACCGGGAAATGCATACATTGTACCAACAAAGTTTGTCAGTTTGCATATGGCTCTGGCATAGCGGATAATGATGGACTACAAGTGTCCTCTTTTTCTTTTCGAAGTGGGGATTATCATGGCTACAACAAACATATACAATTGTTTATGGGCGAATCAAAATGGATTGACTATTATTGGTTGAGAAGAAAGAACAAGCATTTACATCAAGTGTATGTCCAATTGGTGAAAGTGATAACCTATACAATAACTCCAAACTCCTCGCATCCGTCTATAGAGTGTCGCCACATGGCCCAGGGAACTAGTCACTCCAGTCTTATTTTTCAAGATGGATGGCTTACTAAATCGCCGTTCCAGTCGCAAAGACGTATAGTCTTCAGAGGAGACGCGATAACTTCCTCGCAGAACCTCTCACCATCTCAAGCCAACAAAACCCTCCTCTCCTCCACCGTCCCCCTTTCGCTTCTCCTCCAACTCCCCCACCAACCACCTGTCAGCCACCCTCCCTTTACGCTCTCCCCCTCCTCCAGCGTCCTCTCCCCCTCCCCAAAAATCGGTTTCGCGATGTAATCATAACTCCTCCAAACCAAGTTAAACATGACCGTCGTCCCCGCCACCACCCACCCGGGCGCCTTGCCCTTTTCGTCTCCGAACAGCCTCCCGCCAAACATGACGGTGATGAAGAACGGAGCCCAGAATCCGAGAAAGACCACCTGGCCTATCTTTTGGAGGCAGGTGGTGGCTGTGTAGGGCTGGAGGGATTGCAAGTAGGCTTGGTAATCTTGGGGCAGGTCGTGCTCCGCGGCGCCGGTGGTCAGGAGGCCGAGGTAGCGGGGGGAGGGCTGGGCGTAGTTTGGGAGGGGGCGGCGGACGGGGAGGAGGAGTTTTTTAAACCAGGAGGGGGGGGATGGTTTGGGGGAGGTGTCGTTGTCGTCGTCATCGTCGTTATCGGTGGTGTCTTCTTTGGGGGGTTTATCTGGGATGTCGGGGAGGCGGGGGGCGTAGAGGGTTCGGGCGAGGAAGGGCCGAGGGGGGACGGGGATGTCGGGTTTTTCTGGGACGCCGATCGTGGCGGGGAGGGGGAAGCAGGGGACGAGGATGTCGTGGTAGCTTGAGCCGCCGCCTTCGGTGGTGATGATTTTGGCGTAGTCTTCTGCTGTTACTTCGTAGACTACGCCGATGAGGCCTTTGGTCCAGTTTATTGGCTTGCGGGTTTGATCGGTGGAGGAGAAGGGGGGCATCTTTGGGGGCTCGGGGAGATCGGGCATGTCAAGGACTTTGGGCGGGAGTTTTGGCGGTGCTGGGAGTTTGCGCAGGGCGGTGTTGGCGAAACATGGTTCGCGATAAGGGAGACCGGGGAGGTCAAAGGTGAGATCGAGAGAGGGGGCAGATACGTTCAGTTGGCTTATGGGACGAATACCGCGCATTCCCAGGAAGGTCTTTGCGCACATGTTGGAGCCATAGGCGAGATAGAGGACGGTGTTGGACTTTGAACACTCATGGTGGGAATTCTTGGTGAGGATTGGCTCGGTCGGGAAGACTTCGCCGGTTGTGGGAACGGCATCGGCTTCGAGGAGACGGGCGGCCGGCGTGGGCGGGATAGAGGAGATGGGAGGATATTTTGGCTTGGATGGTCTGGCGGCCCAGGACCAGAGGATTTGAACATGCTTCAAACTCCAGAGAGCAGTGTCTTCTTTGGTTTCTGGATTTGATGGCGCAAGTGGGCCTGTGGCTGTTTCGGGAGACATGTTGGCGGTTTACACAACAGTAAATTGCCCGTTTGGGTGGTTGGTGGATGGCGCAATTCACGATGGTGATGGCGAACCAAGAGCACTTTGGAGGTTTATATAAGAACCGTTCCGCTGTCCTGTCCCCCTGTTGGCCCAGACTGCAACGGAACCTTTTCGAGTCGCACAGCGGTGCCTACGTAATCGGCAGGGATCTCCAGCGCCGGAATTTGTGGGGTTTCGGCACCTTTCTGCCCTGCTGGTTCATCCGTTGTCCGCTACCGATTGTCTGGGCCTCGGGTTTGGCCAAGTCCGAGTAACACAATGACAAAGCATCCCATTTGAAGACTCGGATACTTTATCTCACTTTCCTAACAACGTATAATCGGATTCCTGCTGAAGACATATCACGAAGGGAAATGAAACTGCATCTTCAGAAGTGACATGCGGTCAGAGGATACTGTACAAAGTCAAAGCGTTTGTAGGATGGCTAGGCGACACATCTAGTAATAGTCGTCGAGCCAATGTTAAACACAGACAGCGAGGCCAAGTAACAAAGATCATTCAACATCCAAATAGATTCTACAATATCTATGTTGTGAATGAAACTTTAGCGCTGTCACTCTTCATCCAACAAAGATCCAGTTCTGCAATGACATATATTCTCATTGAACTCGCTCAAAGATAACCACAAGATGACAAATATTCTCTCGATAGTTCGATATTAAAATGAGCATAGTTAGCCCAGGAGGAATGAGATATCAAGGGATACATGACAATTCTGGAGCCTAGAATATGGACTTTGGTGATGCAGGACTGACAGCATGGATTTACTTCAAAGTTCCATATCTGTCTAATCCCAAAGATATTCCCGATGGCAGGGGAATTTTCTGGTATCGACGTACCGTAGCAGAAAACAGGCTGTCATGGTTCAATTTGTCACGGTCACAAATCCATATAAAATCTCAAGAACCTGACTTTATCACTGTCCCATTAACTCGACTAAACTAAATGAGCACCTAAATCCATATCCGGCTCCAAGAAACGACTTTTTTGTTCCCCCAAACGCCTTCGCCAATAAAAGCAGAATTTCCCCCAGAAGCCACATATCCATCCAAAATAAACTCCACGGGTACCAATTCCAACCTTTCTCATGTACGCCACAGACCCTTAGGTCTCCGCTCTATCCACAAATTGTTCCCTGCCGTGAATTCCATGTCAAGGCAGCAAACCCTAGAAAAAGCCACCCAAACTTAGAACGGGCCACCACCACCAAGAAAAGATGGCAAGAATCGAGGAACGGGTTGCTCAGTCCCGTCGGTCTTGTTGTCCTTCTTCTCGTTGTTGTTCGGCTGCTGCGCATCCTTCTTGGGCCCGGACATGACCCTGTTCCGCACGGAGTTCTTAAGCCTGGCCGTCTGAGACCCGACCTTGCCCCCCTTATCAACTGACTTGAACGTCTCGAGAGTGACGTGCTGTGTCGTGGTTGAAAAGACAGCCCGTGGAGGGCTGGAGGGTCCTCCACCCCTCCGTGACCCGGGCTTGTAAAACAAGACATTGCCGGGGAATCTCAAGCTGCGAATGGCAACGCGGGGAGGGAGCGGGAATCTGGTGGGATAAGACGGTTCAAGGGGCAGCGCACCTGGATGAGGAGGGGGAGAAGGAGGGCGTGTTGGTGTCTCAGAATAGTCGATGTTCCAAGTGCTGCTCTTGTTGATGGGGGAATAAACCTTGAGGTCGAAGATGGTATCCTTCGGGTCTGGGGCAATGATTTGCTTGGTCTTCCACTCTTTCCACTTCTTAATCTCGTCAAAACCCATCGTGAGCCCGCTGAGGGATCTTGCGCTGGCAGGGGAGGCCGATCGGTTGCTGACGATGCGTTGGATGGCCGTAAGGCCGCCACGAGAAATGTATGTAGCTGGCATCTTGTTGGTAGGTAATTTGATGAGTTGATGTCTGATGTATTGGGTCTTGAATCCGTGAGTTTGATGCTGAGGATTGAATTGTTGCTGGAGAGCAAGAGGAAAGATTGGTTTGCCAAGTGGCAGAGAGAAGAAGGCACACTTTATACTATTTTCAGACTGAGGAGCCTGGCTGTGGGCTTAATTGACTTAGGGTTCCTCTGGGAGCGGCGCGTGGGGTTGAAGTGAATATGACCGTTGCTCCAAGTTGAGGCTATTCACCAGAATCAGCTGAATGGCAGTCGACGACGTACTAGGAGAAGCGCTTACATTGACTGCTCCGATATCCACCTCCAACACGCGCCCCAGGATCACCATAAACAAGTGAATACAATGTTTTCATCCTATTTGAGGCCAGCCCATGAGTGAATAAAAGTTTGACGAGGCGCAGAATGTGGCTGCTGGACTCGAAGGCGAGAGTCAGATACGGGTCCATACCTACCAGTAGTATACTTTCTCATTCAAGCCAACAGTCCTGGAAGACGAAAGATACCTTCATCTTCTAACAGAACTGGCAAGGAGAGGCATCTGCTCGGTTCCTTCTTATTTCTGGCCAAACACCATGTTCCACCATCATCTCATCCGCATACGAGTGATTCATGTTAAAGTCACAAACAAGTTACCATGTGACGAGGCGTGCGCCTTCATGAAGGTGCCCACTCAACAGCTGAACAAATCACCGGCGAGCCGTTGACACCGGGCATCGATCGTGTACACTATAAGGTTTTGGACACCTTGACGTTCACTTCTTTCCCGTTTCCCAACGATCAACCCCAAACTCGAATATTGGCATGACACGCCCTCGGGTTTGCGAACACGGAACCCCATCCTCGGACATAAACAATGACCCGGCACCTTCCACTGGAATGTTAATGACAAGCTTTTGATATCTCGAGTTCAGGAGTCAGCCTTGCGACGTGTGGCCGTGACGTGTGCCGTTCTTACTCCGTACAAGATTCACTTGGCGGCCGATTTATCTGATTCACCCTTCGCCATCCAGGGTGGCACGGTCCTTGATCTTTGCGACTGCTTGGCACGCCAAGCGCGGCGGGCAAGATCGCTTGGTGACGTCTTTCGGTTTGACGGGCATCTGCGACACCTGAGCATCTGATATCTGGCTGTCTTTGCGCTCGACTCCAGCACCTGAGGGCTGGGAACTTGAGAATAAAGGGACATCGGAAGGCAGCCCGGCGCTGTTCCTTTTCACCCCAAAGACAAACAGAGCATCAGACAGAGCCGGAAAGTGTTTGTGGAACTGCGGAAAGCCCCGTCCTGGGTGCAAGACAGCATCGACAGGCGGCCTGTGACGGACATTTGGCTAGCGCACTGCCACGATGGCTGGCCTTCAAAGGTGCGTCTAAGTCACCACGAAACTGCGGGGTCTTCTATAAGGTCGGTCCCGCAACCCACTTACGTCTCGTCAAAACTTCGAGACTCGGTTCCAGTCTTCATCGCTTGTGAATTCTGCATTGTTTGCTCCGCGTGCACAGTTCCTGCTCTTCCCCAACCTCACAGTTTGCATTCACTGCGCTACTGAGATTCGCGCTAGCATTGTTCGCTCGTATATAATCTGTAGACGTTAACACCACTCCGAAAAGACCGACGACGTCGCAACCCGCAGTTGACCACTGGTTCACCTTACGCTTCAACGAGCCGCGACTCTTCTACCCCCCTGAAGACCTGCTCAACGACGCTAGTGGGATCTCTCTCGCCCTACCTGCACCTACCTCGCCGCTCCATTCGCGAAGCCACTCCTCGTCACTGCTCGACAAGCCACGCGACGGATCAAGGAGCTCCGACCATTCCCGGCGAACGGCGTCGACCTCACCTGACCCAAACCCTATTTCGAGAGCATCTTTCTTCTCACGTGGACCCCTTTCTTCCAGGATCATGGGATTCCGAAACAGCATGGCGAGGCGTTTCGGAGACAGTGTGAGCACAAATTCCCCTTCTTCCTCAACACTCTCTCCCAGTTCCCGGGACACAGGGATGGCCAGCACAAAATCCAAGGCCCAAAAATTCCATCTCCGTCCCGCAACCAAATCCCCCACGGCGAAGAGCAGACAGGGCAGGCAACCCGGGAAAGTCGAGCCCAGAACCAAGAAGCTCAATATGCCTTCCCTTCGCGCTGCGACGACCAAGGGCCGAAGCAGTGCGCGCTCGAGCAGTCCAACTGCTGTCTTTCGATACTCTACCAGGACCTCACGGAGGCTGACCAATGCACAGCTGGGATCGGGCTCAACGCAATATCTTTCATGTAAGTCTTGACATCTTCCCCCCAGCATGGTGTGTTCTTTTACTGACAATCGCCCTCAACCAGACTATGACATCTGCCGTATGTTATCCAAACTTTGCGACCCTCCAGTTCCTTGTGGCGCACAAACCATCTGACCGAGGCTCTAGTGACGACTGAGGATGTTAGGTCTCTCCGAAGCGACTGGCTCACCGACAATGTAAGTAGCCGCTGCCGCTGTTGATACCGGATCAGGCTAACATGATTATAGAATATTGCCTTTTGGGAAGAGTACGTCTTGAGAAGGGAGAGGGTCTTGCTGGACCTCTACCCCCCATCACTCACCTTTTTTGTCTAAACTGCCGTGACGCTAACATGTGGTCCAGATGGCTTGAACGAGAGGTCCTCATCAAATACCCCGAAGCGAAGATCGTCTTGCTTCGCCCCAGCATGACATTTCTCATGATGCAGTCAAGCGACGTTAGGAGTATAGCAAGCGCCCTGCCGAGCTTCGAAAAGATCACCCACATCTTCCTTCCCGTCAACGACGCCCGCGACAGCACCAGATCCGACCTCGGCTCCCACTGGTCGTTGCTGCTCGTCTCGAAGATCGATGGCGTAGCGTTCCACTACGACTCGCTTGGTGGCGCAAACTACTACGAGGCCCAGAAGTGCACCGATCGATTAAGCAAGGTGCTAGGACAACCTCTACGATTCTACCAAATGAACGATTGCCCACAGCAGGAGAATAGTAGCGACTGCGGCGTCTACGTCTGTATTCTGATGAGGCATCTCCTGATCAAGAAACTACTCAACGCCAACGCCACGGAGAAGGTGTCGATGTCGATGGCTAACAAGATGGTTGATAGCCGCAGCGGTCGCAAGGAGATGATCAACATTATCGAAAGTCTGCGAAAAGAAGGCGAGAGAAGGCGCAGCGCATCACCATTTCCCTCCTCATCAACCCCACCACGTATCGACTGATTTTTTACCAACAAGTTGTTTTGACTGGCCAACTACAGGCCGTACGAAACGCGAGCTAGAGAGGGGAACAATGAGGTGTGGTGTTCATTGAAGCGCTGTACTGTGCCAGCCTGAAGTTGGCCCGGCGGTCTCTTATCGGAGCTGTATTCGGCGCTGCATTCGAGCCTTTTTGCAGCCTTTGAGCGCGGCATGTGCATCTGAACTTCACATCGGCGGCAGCATATTAGCATGAGAGCTGAGCCCTGCCACAACTGTTGATCTTCGGGGCAACAGTCTGTGTGTTTTGAAGCCAGGGGTGCTCCTAAAGCGGAAGGAAGCATTCATGCCTGACACGAATTTCTGGAAGGCATCGTCTCGGTCCAACATGGAAGAAACAAGAAAGCTGGGATGGGTTGCTGTGGCGCTACATTGGCGGAGGCATTGGTCATTTAAAAGGTGGGAGAGCAGGTGTTTAGGAGTCAAGCAGGCAGGCAGGCAACGAGTACCCCTTTGTTTTTATGGAGTGAGGACATGCTTTCATTAATGGGAGAAGGTAAAACGGAGGAAGGATTAGGAAGTGGTTCGGTTAACATCCTCTAGTTTATCTCATCAATGAGAGGAGGGAGGGAGGGAGGTTTATATCTGATTACGATACCCCCTATACACAAAACCAACATCTACATTCGAGTTCTACATCATCTGTTTTGGTGCTTTTCTTCATGGCAGGATATCAAGTTCGCATGAGTCAATACAACAGACGGTTTTTCTATGCTAATAATGTCTTGAGATTCACCATTGGGGTTGTGATTACAATAATTTCAAGGGGTATATAGAGATATAAAAAAAACATGACATGCAGCTGTTATTTACCAAGGAAAGCAGGGTTCTGCTCCATAGTCGAGGAGATGAACCCCCTCAACGCCGCCCACCGATTCGATGTCGCAGCCTCTTGGACTGTCGTCCCCTCCGTGTCCATTGTTAGCTGCTCCTGCCCTTGCGTCTTGGCCACATTCTGATTTATCGTCGCCGTTGCACTCGCGCTCGTCACTGTAGCCAGCTGCGCCAGGTTATGGCCAAACCTGGACATCTCCCCCTTGACAACCCTTTCCTTCCTCTTCAGCGCACCAGGCCTGGACTTGATGCTCTTATGTCGGACTTTCCCTTGGAGCGCTTGCTCGTTATCCATTGCGCCCTCCTCCTCCATCTCGTCCTCAATGTCGTCGAGGACATCGCCCAGCGAGTCGAGGGTTGTCTTGAGCTGGGTCTTTGCCTTTTTGGTCTGGCGCTTCTTGTGGTTCTTGAGCGCGGTGGAGGAGGAGGGCTTGGTGATTTTGGAGACGAAGGAGGAGTGCTTTATCAGGCGCTTGTCGCGCTTGGAGTTGATGAAGGAGTCGGTTACGTGGTTGTCCTCGCGGTGGGTTTTGCGGGGGATGGTCGGGTCGGCGAGGCGGGCGAGGGCTTTTTGGCGGGCGGTGGGGCGTTTGCCCGGGACTGTTGGGGCCTGGAAGGGGTGGGTTAGTTGAATGAGAGATTTCAAGAAAAGGGGGAGGGGGGGTTGAAGCATACCATGGTGAACTGTTAGGGAGGGCGGAATGTGGTGGGTGTGGTAAGGTATGCTCGTCGCAAGTCGCAAAGTGACAGGGAAAGCAGGGCAGTTTGGACTTTTTAGTGGGGCATGGGAATTCACCGCCTTTGGTGGGCGGACAGGGGTTGTCTTTTGTCGAGCGCCAAGGCTGATCGTTTGGCGGGGGAGGGGCAAAGTTCAGCCCTACCGATTTCGCCTGCTGGGGATGGTGAGTGGATGGGATTTCTACAAGTCGATCTTTTGTTGAAGCGACGTTGTTGGTTGGCGTGTTTGTTTAAGCGAGTAGTTCTACTCTACTATCTAGAGTTCCTTGTCCTTGTATTGGCGGCTTGAGATACTACAAGCATCTGAATGCGCAAACGGCAGGAGCTATCCAAAACCCCGCGCGTTCACGAACCAATATTATGCAGCACAATTCGAGTGAGGAACACCACTCGAACGGTGTAGCTGGTAGAAATGAGGGACAGGGTGGATTTAGTCGCCGTCTTACAGACGAAGAGTTTGATAGATACTCCCGTCAGATGATCGTACCTGGAATGGGAAAAGAAGGTAAGCATACCTCTCATAGGTAAGGCAATATAAATTCCGGACTAACAACACCTTTAGCCCAACTTCGTCTCATAAACTCCAAGGTTCTCATCATTGGCGCAGGCGGTCTCGGCTGTCCAGCAGCCCAATACATCGCAGGTGCAGGGATAGGAACGATCGGCATCGTCGACGGGGATATCGTCGAACCATCTAACCTCCATCGTCAGGTTGGCCATGCCACCTCTCGCATAGGCATGATGAAAGTCGACAGTCTCATCACCCACCTCAGAGACCTCAACCCATTACCAACCTATGTCCCTTACACCTTTCCCATATCACACGAAAACGCAGCAGACATCATCTCCCAATACGACCTAGTGTTAGACTGCACTGACAACCCGGCAACCCGCTACCTGATCTCCGACGTCTGCATCCTTCTCTGCAAACCCCTGGTATCAGCCGCTTCCGTTCAGAAGTCAGGTCAACTCATCGTTCTTAATTGTCCACCAACACCCCAAGGAAAGGCAGACAAGAAATATTCTCCCTGCTACCGCTGCTGCTTCCGCAAACCACCACCAGCCAACACCCAGCTATCATGCGGAGAAGCAGGTATCATGGGCCCAGTAGTCGGTCTCATGGGTGTAGCACAAGCAGGAGAAGCGATCAAGATCCTCGCTTCCGGTTTGCACCTCCCCTCAGCCATCTCAGGCACCACCACCGAAGACGACCCCCACAACCTAATCCAACCCACCCTCCTAATCTACTCCTACGACCTCAACGCCGCCCCGGGCCCCTACACCTTCCGCCCCCTGAAGATGGCCTCCCGCAAAAAGAACTGTTTCGCCTGCGGCGAGAACTCTCCCCAAACACTGACACTAGAGGGTATCAAATCCGGTAACCCGAACTACATCCAGTTTTGCGGTCTGCAAACCCCCAAGGCTACCCTCCCTGCACAAGACAGGATCACCGCCTCTGCCTACCACGCCGCGAGAGAAAGCGGGCAGTTGCAGAACCACATCCTTCTCGACACGAGAGAGAAGGAACATTTCTCCTTTGGGAGTATAGAAGGGGCGGTCAATGTTCCTTTTGGAAAGCTGCTCATGAAAGCGGCGACGATCAAGAGAAGCGGCGGAGACGCAGAGGAGATACTACCCGTCAAATCAGCCGAGGACCCTATCTTTGTTGTCTGTCGCCGAGGGCTGGACTCCCAAGAGGCGGTCGAAAAGCTCAAGGAACTAGGAGTTGATCAAGGAGGCAAGAGGAAGATTGTGGATATTATTGGCGGTATGAAGGCTTGGAAGGAGGAGGTCGATCCATCATTTCCCTTCATATAGTAACAGATCAACAACACAACCTGAAGATGGTCAAAATATTTTGAGTAAAGTCGACTCATTTGAAATTGCCATGAAGAAGAGGAGTCTGCCGCCAACCACTCTGGCGATGGCCTTGATTTTCCCCGCCTGGTATGGTACAACTGACAAAATGCCATCCTTGAACACCGCTAAACAATGAGAAAGAGAGCAGTGGCAGAACCGATGACTTTGCCTATAAATTGCCCGCTCTCATGAAAAATGAGAATTCCGCCTTTTGTGAATCGGATACACATTGTACTTTTTCATCTGTCCGTTTCGATGCCTCTTTATACGCCAATCTTCTTCTTGTTGAACGCCCTCTGATCCCTCAACCACTGCCTGTAACCAGCCACACTGGAGATCTTCTCACCATAGAAATCGGGGACTGATCACATGCTCATATTAGCAATTCGCCATCATCTCACGCTCAAACATCATGACAATAACATACCAGGATTCCTCGCCGAACTCGCGGTAGGATCAACTCTGTTCTTCTTGATCCTCGCAAAAAACTGGCTCTCCTTAAGCGCCATGGGCGCCTTCCACTTGCTGTTCATCGCATTAAACACCACCGTCCCGACACTCGGCCCCACCAGCCACCCAAGCGCAGCAAAACCCATCGTCATCAACCCCATCGTCATCAGCGGGTCAAGCGGGATACCGCCCACCAGGCTGTCCGCCGCCCCCGACCCCAGCGCCATCGACCCCGCGAGACCGAACCCCACCATGCCCAGCACACTAAAGCCTTGCTGCCATCTCCTCCTAGACTTGCGGAGCTTGAAGAAGGTCTCCCAGTTGAGAGCGGGGGTTTCGGGATGGGCGGCAATCTGAGCACGGGAGGCCTTGGCCGCGGCGGCCGCGTCGACTTCGGCGTCGGTGCTGAGCCGGGAAGGGGTGGTGGAGAGGGTGCGGCGGGTGGTTGTTGGTGTTACTGGGGAAGGTCGGAATTTGGCAGAGGGTTGTTGTGACAGGGAGGAAAAGGGCGAGGACATGTTGAGGCCGGCCGAGTAAGGGCAGGCGGTGGTGCTGCGGAGGAGCATGGGCTGGAGACCGCCGGCAGAGCGGCCTGCGCCTGCGCGAAGCATGCTCGTTGCGGATGTGACGAGCATGTTGGGGGATGCAAGTGATGTTGTTGTTGTTGTTCTACTGGCTGGTGTCGTGGTTGTTCAAAGATTGTGTATTGTTGTTTCGAACGGGGAATTGTTCGAATGGAATGTTGGAGAACTCGGAAAGATTGAGTGGAGAGTGGCCTTGACAGGCACGGTGACGCTGTGCGGTTCAAGATACTGTCATGGAAGGCTACTGAAGCCGGAGCTCTTGTGGAGAACTCGAGCTAGGTTTTTGCGAGCCTCAGGCGCTAATGCAAGCCTTGGCATTAAAGAGCGATAAGCGATAACAGTGGTGGGGCTGGTTGCTTGTAAGTCTACGGAGTACAGCTCTTTCCCTACCTTGATTTATGTAGTTGCGGATTCTAGCTACATGGGCTTGCTCTATTGCATGTTGTTCTAGGGGCAAGAGCGACTAGGTCAGTTTTGTCAATTAGGTATGCAGGTTCTCTGTCCTTGTAGACGTTGTCCTTTTCGGGACCCAAACTGTTCAAATGGGTTGATGATGCACTGCAACCAAGGTACCCAGCAATCTGTGGAATGTGGAACACCAACAACCCATCAGACAAAAGAAAATGACCATAAGGAAAAGAGTAGAAACAATGGGGCTCTGGCCTTCTCATGTACAGCTATATATCGAGAACCAAACATTACCTCGTTAATAGTAGACCTCTGAGTTCATCCAATTGCGCCCAGTCAAGCGCCTACTTACCCCATCGGTCCGTAATTGATCCAGCAGTCGCGAGCTTGGGACAGCGCCTCGACAGCTCAGCAGCGATCAGTATCCCTACAACCTTACCCAGAAATTGGGCAACTCCCACCTCACGTCAGTCAGGCGCAACAAGTCCTCCTTAAAGTTCAATACAAGTGACCGGTTCCGTCTGTTCTCGGGATATCTTGCAACCCCTCCCTAAGTTGTATGCGCAGCAGTCCTAGGCGCAATTTCGCGAGCTCTCTCTCGCACGCGTCGCAAGTCGCGACTTTGCGCCCCACCACTTCCTATTACCTGAGGTGTTCACCCTTTACTCCCAGCTTCCTTCCCTCTAGATCATAGGCAGCCATGGAGGAAGACAAACCTCCAACCCGTCGCAAAACGACGATCGAGGTACCTCTCAGGTCCGACCGAAAGTATGTGCCCGGCTCAGGGCCCCCACAGATCTCGCTCCTGCCAGTTAGCGACTCGACCGGTTACATAATCGACCAGTTTGTCCTTCCGACAGACAAGGACATGAAGCCATATTCCCGTCGTCTACTTCACTATCACATCGGCTTCACGGATCTGCCTGCGGCAAAACTCCTCGTGCCTTGCCACAAGGCGCTCGACTACATCTCCCCCCGCGAGCTCGAGAGTTGGGAATACCGCAATGCCGAGAGGCTAGACGCAGAAAAGAAGGCAACAGAATTGGCTTCGAACGAGAAGAAGATGGCGAGGAAGAAGGCTGCCGCTGCTGCCGCCGCTGCTGCTGCCGCTGCTGAAAGCAAACGACCTGTCGGTAGACCCCCGAAAGTCCAACCTAGCGAGGCTCGCTCGCCCAGCTCGACAAGCCCAGCGAACGAAGCCCTGTCCCTGGTACAGCAGGTCGCTGGGCCGTCACTTTCCACACCCAAGAAGAGAAAACGAAGCATGGCAGTGGAGAATGAGGACACAGCTAGTGACGTGGAGTCGGAAGAAGCTGCCATCCAGAGACAACTGCATTCGGATTTTGTGGAGGGTGTAGGGGGGCAGCGCTACGATGCCAAAGGTCAATGGACAGGAAACTCCGAAGCAGAATCAGTTGGCCAGCCCGGTCTACCTCCCTTCGAAGCATCGGGTCCCGAGACGTCACGAGCCAGTAGTTTGGCACCGCCCCGGCGAAATGTGCTACCTCCTCTTTCGCAGCCACTCTTTCCTGGACGAAAAGAAACACCTATCCCCCCGCCAAAGCTCAAGCAGACTCCCCTTCCACCGAAAGCCAAGCAGAACGCCACATCAATCCCTGGATTGAAACAGACACCCATTCCTCCTCCTAATCCAGCGCAGACATCCAGTCTTTCCTCTAAGCCTAAACACGAAGCTGCAGCTTCGACCCAGATGACGTCTCAAGCTTCTCCGGGAAACCTTCACCCGGCTTTCGCTGCGGCCTTTGGTGCACGCACTGAAATAAAGCCCGGTTCTCAGAATGGTGCGACAGATCCCAAGATGCTCACCTCAACTCCTGCTAAATCACATGGAGCGCAGCAGTCGAAGATGTTCACACCAGCTCAACGAGCAGAACCACTCAAAATCGCCCAGTGGACTCCAGCGGCAGTCAGCCGGGGTAGTCTAAGCCAAAGTGCCGAGCCCTCTTCCACCACACCGGCCTTCAAGGATCAAGTCCAGCAGGAGACTGGGTCCAAGAAGAAGGAAAAGAAGGAGCCTAAACCCAGGAGGCGAAAGGCGCCAGAACCACAGGATGAGGTCTACGATGTTAAGGATCTCTTAGACGACCGGTGGATCACCGAGAAGGGGGTCAAAGTGCACAAGTACCTCGTCCTCTGGGCGGGCGTGTGGCCCGAAGGGCAGAATCCGACTTGGGAACCGGCGGACAACATTGAGGATAAGGACCTCATCCGCCAGTATCACGAGAAGAAAGCCTCTGGCACCGTGAGGCCGCCTCCAAAGAAAATGCAAAAGACGTTGCATTCTTATATCCTGACGGGGAAGCAGTACAACTCCGTTGCTGAAGCTTTTGAGGACGGCATCGACGTGGTGGAGCCCACCCGCCATGAGGAGGAGGAGGATATGGACATGGACAAGGAGGAGTTTCTCGTGGCTGCGGTGGATAATCTCCATCCGCAGTATGCAAAGAGCCTGAGCTTTCATGTCAAGAAGCAGAAGGCAGAGGGAGGAGGTGTTAATGGCAAAGGCGCTTCCACGCTGTCAAAGGCGGATACAACCTTCTCGGCGTTTGATGCCAGTCTCGCGCAGTATCGACAGAGCTTTAAGGGCGCCCCTCGTTGAGCTTTTACCTGGACCGACAAGCATTCATACGAGCAGAGTTATTCGGTCTTTGACCTTGGCGTTTACCTTGGTGGAAATCTTGGACGTCAACGTTTGCCTGAGCCATACGCCATAACATGACAGCTTGCTCGTTTTACGACAGGCTGCTTCGATCACGGCGGCTCCCTTTACGACAAGCTGGCACCGCCCTGCAATAAGCTGGCACCCTTTGAAGCAAGCAGCTCAACACCATTTGATCAGCGAATGAAGCGAGACCCATTGCACAGAGTTTCATGTACTCGACTGTAACCATAGACTACTATTGCTTACACCACGGAGACGGGCTGAAGGAGAAGGTCGTATGAGAATTATATACATAGCTATCACTGGCTTTGCAGCGCTACACATACCTTATAGGAGTTGAACAGTTTGGGAGGACCGGCATTATATCATGTTTATTTAGGTCGAGTAACTATCTAGGTACGCTTTTTTGAGGCAGTAAATACAGTTTATATTTGCCTACTTTTTTTTGTTTCTTTCTGGAGTATTTCTGATCTCGGTACTGTATACCCCGAGACAGCCAAACGACTCTGCCAGGGCTTGTTACCTACCCAATCCGCGACAAAGGAAGTAATTCCGCTTTTTTCTTTTTCTTTTTGGTAAGTTTTTGGGAATTCATCATAACAATGTTTCGGTGAGCCCATGCCCCCCCCCCCAGCCTCGCCCAGTGAGTCTGTTTTGGGAAAGATATCCTGCTGCTGACCCCCTGTCCCCCACGGAGATGGGGAGGTGAGCTGACTTGTAGTGGGGGAGTTGGGTTGGGATTTTATTTGAGAAGGAGGAAGCCCGGAGCTGTGGGTAGGATTCGAGTGGCTTTTTGTCTTCGCATATGGCGGGTAAAAACAACGAAATTTTGAGACTGGAGGGGGGGGGGGGGGGGGGGGTTATTAACGCGATTTAAAAAAATGTAAATGGGTTATTCCCCGGTATTTTTGTAAAATTTTTGGGTTTAACCCAAAAAAAACCCCCCCATCCAATAAA
>JAULSY010000127.1:27031-98689 GCA_030512305.1 Cercophora samala
ACGCACCCCCCCCCCCCCCCCCCCCCCCCCCCCCCCCCCCCCCCCCCCCCCCCCCCCCCCCCCCCCCCCCCCCCCCCCCCCCCCGCGTATCGCTCGTTACACTCGTGGACTGGGCTTTCTGCCCGGGCTTGGTGTCTTCTTTTGGGGTTGACTGCAGGAAGAGCCGCCGCAGCCATGCATGGAGACATACCCGAGGGGATGGGTTCACAGTGTGAGGGGGTGTCTGTCTTTGACTTTTTGGTGAAGCTCTTATTAGGTTGGAGGCGAAGAGGGATCGATCAGGATAGCGGAAAGAGGGGAGTTTATGACGGTGTTTAGATTTACAAGGGGTGTTCAGACCGACAGCAAAGCGATCGAGCTCAACAGGGCCACCTGTGATGATTTCAGCGACCTGGTCGCCTTACGTGACGAGGTAGGAAGGTGCCAGTTGCCTTCCCTGTTTGCCCTGTCGCAGAGTGAGATGAAAGATAGGTATGGCGGTGAGGCCTAAAGGAGGGGTTTTGCGTATGGTGTAATGTAGGCCGGTGTGAGATGAGATAAGTACCTCTGTGGTTTGTGGTTGGATGATGGAGGCACGTCTGTAGGTGAGGGAGCCAAAGTCCACTACCACCTGTCCTTCAAAAGTGAGAGCAAAAGAAAAGAGCAAAAGAAAAGAGCGGTTTGAAACCTGGCACTCCCCGGTAACATCCGCCCTGCATTGATTCTAAGCCACATTCAGTCACTCGGGTCGGGCGTATTGTGTGTCGGTCCAGATGTACATGTACATTGTGACGGATGGAAGGCGGCTGAGTGGGATATGCATACGACATGATGATGCGGATGGGCGTGGGGGCTCGCCCGCGTCAAAGTGATACAAGGGCTCTGTGTAGCGACAGGTAAGCATCCGGGTGTGGGTGTTACTTAAGCGACTTCGGAGTCTGTTCAATATGATTTCTTCGGGTCCAGGTTCACGGCGTGGTGATCCATACTAGGTATCATTTGAAACAATAACGGCGTGGAATTTTGAGGTTGACCGGCATAACGGCGGACGTTACCATCGTCAATTCACACTTGGGGGCTATATGTTGTACAATGAGCTATCGTTATTTTATTCGCGCTTGGGTCGGAAACTCCAGGCTTTACTTGAAGGAACCCAGGCCGTGGAACATCGGTGAATAGAAAGCAATCATGTACCAGGCGTCAAGGTTGGGTCAGTTGCATGTGGACGTACAAACAATCATCAAGCTTGGAGTTTGCATGAGGTGGCCCCAAATTGCTATAGATTCAAAGAACAGCCCTGGGTAAATTGCCCAAGAAGATAATGGATTCATTTTGCCGTGAGCAAAGCAAAACAGTTTCTTGTGATTTACAAGTTGATCTCAACTCCTGATAACCCCATATAGTAACCCGCTCATACCCTTTGTCTAACAGACCCTAATAGCAATTCCTTTTGGTAACCGTAATCTCCCAAAACCGCATCGTGGAAGCCTGCCCTGGCCTCTAGTGAACCATCATTAAGATGTGTAAAATGTGTTAAATCTCCTCCAAACTAAGCGGTAGCTTCGGCGACAAGTCGCTGCTCAATCTCCAAAACACCAGCCATGCCCTGCTGGATCTCCTTGACAGCATCCCCATCCTGTGCCAAAGGCTTGAATGGAAGCCGTGGATCCACACAAGCCAACTCCCCTTGGCCATGGAAGTATGGCATCGCAGCTTTGACACCAACGAACCCGTAGCGAATGGCAAGCCAGTCCCCTCTGGCGACCTCATGTTGCAAATCTCTGGCCTCAGCCAGCTTTCCTTGCTCGAAAAGCTCCCCAATCCTCACACAGGCCCTGGGAGCAAGGTTGGCAAAGCCACTGATGGTCCCATGAGCACCAACGACCAGGCCCTGAAGAACAAAGTCGGCACTGCCACCAGCAACGAAAAAGTCGTGTTTGCCGTTGCGAACCTTTGGTGTGTCGACGACGAGGCGGGCGAGCTTTCCTGTGTTTCCACATGTGAGCTTGACACCGACAACTCGTGGATGTGCGGCAATGCGGAGAATGGTGTCAGAGTCCAGGTCGACTCCGTTGGCGGCGCCGGGAAAGTTGTAGACAAGCAGTGGGATAGGAGACTTGGATGCCACACTGTGGAAGAAGTCGACGATGATGTCCTTGTTGAGAATCCCGGCGTAGTAACCTGGCGGAAGAACAAGAGCGTGTGTGGCCCCGGCTTCTTTGGACTCCTGGCACAGCTCAACGGTTTCTCGGATCGACTGGGCGCAGCAGCCGGCAATGATGGGCACCTGGGCGTGATCCGATTCGTGTCTAACGGTGTCTGCTACCGCCTTGATGACCGATTTGCGTTCTTGACGGGACATATGGACAGCCTCGCCATTGGAGCCGTGGACTAAAAGGCCACTTACACCAGCCGCGAGCAAGCGTGCTGTGTGTCGTTGCATTGCGGGAATGTCAACCTCGTCATCAGCGTTGAAGAACGCCAACATGGGCACGTAGACGCCGTTGGGGAGTCTTCCTAGTTGGCTCTGCTCGTCGAAATTGTCTGATGGGAGGTGGGTTGGTGTGACGGGCATGCTGAAGTTTGCTGAGGGCTCCATTATGGATGTGTTGACGGGGGGGCAGATGTTGGGCGGTATTTTCTGGTCGAAGCTTGATGGGGACTGGAGGAAACTTTAGTGGAAAGGGATGGGTGGCTGCAAGTAGAACGACCAGGAGAGATGGTACAAAGAAAAGTGATGGCTGGGTTCGAGGATGAGGATGGTTGGGAGGAAGAGGTTAAGTCCCAGGTACTTATACCACAGCGCTCAATGGTGGTGGAGCAAAGGTAATCCAAGGTGAAGTCAGGTGGACAAGCAGGAAGGAATGACAGGGGACATATACGAACCTGAAGCAGCACTGGTTCAAGCCGTAGGCATTCAAGTATCCCTGCCGGCCCGATCTTCTCGGAAGGCAAGCCCCTGGAAAAACAAGCACAGTCTGAGGCTCTAGCAACAGATGATGGACCCAGGGGGGCTCTTGCCAAGATGGGTGTCCTTGTCTAGCATCTTCGCCTCGCGTGGGGGCGTCAAAGAGTCGGCATGCCGAGCAAGACTGAATGGGGTTCACCACAGACAAGAAGCGGCTAGCCATGCGGGAGTGACACCGGAGCCGGATCATGGTTTGCGTGGCATGCACGCCGGAGATGCCACGGCTGCCGAGTGGCCAGTTTGCCCTACCCAGAAAATGTGCCTCGGAGCGTTCCAAGGCATCTGGAATTTCCTCCAGAGCCAGTCGTTGAGCAGACCCAGCCATGGGGGCGTTACCAGTATCAGCCGGGCAAAGACGGCGGTGAGATGCACCGCATACATGGGTGTCGGGTACGCTGGGTCCTATCTGGGCAATCAATGGTAGCAAGATGATCTCGTGATGGCATCTCTGGTCAAACCAGACACAAAACCGTGGCCATGATCCCATCAGGTAATGCACCCGTCACCTTTACCATTTTATGTGTCAGTAGGGTGTTTGTATCAGCTAACAACAAACTACCCGTTGGCTGGAAGGGTAGCACGGCAAATCCATTTGGGAAACACAAAATTCGGGGAAAATGCTCGTCTCCAAAACCACGGGAGTTGCAAGTCGGGGACCGAAAGCCTCAAAGATGTGCAGTGTTACAGTGGGGTGACCCCCAACTCGGGCGATGAGCTTGGCGCCCCTCTCTTCCCGATGTCAGAGACCATTGGCGGCATGGGGTCGTCAGGGGCAAGGCTCGGGAATTCCAGGTTGTGACCATTCCCAACAACGCCACCCCTCTCCCTCACAGGAGGACGGCATCGCCTTCCAACTGGTCAATAGAAACACCCGATTCTTGCTCGGTCAGAAGCCAGCAATATCCTCACTCAGTTTCGTGATCCACGCCTGTTTTCTTCCTAGCTGCCGTTTTCTCCCGTTCTGTCTGTCATCCAACTTCTTCAACCCTTGAGCCACCCCGCGTGACCTGCCTCCCCATGTCTGATGGAAATAACAAGGGCATTTCGGTCTGTTCTCGCCCGAGCTTCCTTGCTTTTCTCCTGAGCCAGAAATATGTACATACACCCAGGTACATATTTCCCAGATCCACCCCCACATGCCCCAACTTCATAAACATTGATCGATCTTCCCCATCCCGCCATCGCTCTCTTTCCCGATCCTCTCTGCATTTTGTTCTCCTCATTTTCCCTCACTCCACTCAAAACAATAATTCATCAATTGGCATCACTTCCGTTGCCTGCTTGCATCGACCAAGTCTCACGTGAGGTTTGTGTGTGTGTGTGTGTGCCGCCTTGTACCCCCGTATTTACATGGAAGAGTACGTGGGGGTTCCCCAGATTCTAACCCATTACGATGCCGCTATGTATTGGTTCCCCAAGAATGACGCTGCTCGGGTGCTAAGCTCCCACCGAAAGTGGCTCCTTGAGCTAAACAAGGGCACGGCTCCAGGGGGCGGGTCTGGGGCTTCTGGAATTTCCAACGCATGTCTCGCGCTCCCATTGGCTCTCGTCTGGGCCTTGTGATGCTCTTTCCAATGGATCATCTTATCGTGCGAGATTGCCAAATTGACCTCGTGACGACGTCTTTGTTGTCCTTGTCCCAGGGGCAAGGGGCCGGATGATCTTCGAGTCAGAAAGGTTTGGATCGGGACATGTTTTTTTAGTACTGAACATCATTATCATATCTTGTGTAATCTGGGTGTCAATCACCAACAGAATTGTGGTTGAGTACCTACATACAATCCCGATATTCTTTCAGTACATCAAGCCAACGTACTATGCTCAAGCACGTACAGGATCATGCCCTTGAAGGATACCTAAAGCATACAAGTTGCCCGTGAATAGAAAGTCTGCACGGTACACTGTACTGCCTCAGAAAAGTCACCGGAGTCTCCGGGTAGATAGCTGGAAAATGTGCGCAGTTGGCTCAGGGCCGGGGCTGAAGATGTACGGGGTGACGTGATAAGATCGATTCATCATTGGTCAAGATCCCCATCCCACGGCGCTTTCAAAGGAGAGCACAGAGCACCCGAAGCATTCATCATCCTGTGGCTGTCCATCTCTTTTTCGAACTCTTTAAGAACAAGGTATGGCCCGAATGACAGCGGTCACCGAGTGTCGAGCACTGTTACAGGTAGGTATGGTCAATTTTCTGGGAGCCTGATAATCACAGGGAGCAATAAGACCACGTGGACATGACGAGAAGATGAAGAATCCCAAGTAGTTATATTGAGAAGGTCGAGACAATAACTGACACAGACGAGATATCCAAGTCAAATCAAACCCATGTCCACCCTCGCCAGGCGTACCTCTAACAATTCTTCTGTCGACGGCAGCGTTGGCAGCTTTCTCTCCCTCCATCAACTGAGTGACATGTGCATGTTTTCCTCCTCCTAGTTGTCAAGACCGTCCTCGCTCTTTCTCTCCATCGTCGTGGTACTATAGGATAATGAGTCAGTATACTGCCATGAAATGAGATTACAAGCTCAGCGACGTACCTTGATCTGTCCTGCTTCATATCCCCCACGGCAGGCAGGTGGGCGTCGGCAAAGCCCTTGGACTTGATGACCGTTTCATCGAGGTCAAGACCGAAGCCGGCAAGAGAGTCGAGGTTGACCGTTGCCCCGGAGCCGCGAGATGGCATACCTGGCTTAGCCCTCGAAGGCTGCGAAGGTGACTGTTGAATATTAGCTAACGGGATCATGAAAACACAGGAGTTCAGTGGCACCAGGTAGCTTACTGGGTAGGAACAGGCCAGTCCGACATGAGACCCGCTGGGTTTTGGTGGGCAGCTGTATGGTCTGAGGAGTGCTGCTGTTGAAGAGGGCTCGACATGGCGCTCTGATGGGTCGGTGAATGAGCACTGTGGTCATCGGGCGATGGTGCTGCCCGCTCCCCCAGAATGATAGCCGCCCCCGAATGACTTGGGTGGATAGCCGCCCCCCAGGTGTTGAGGAGCCCGAGGGGGCGACTAATGTGTTGGTGTTCGAGTACCCGAGGGGACGGCTACGGGTCGTAGTCGAATACCCTGGGGGAGCGGGCACCATTCAATTTTGAATAGCCTTGTGTCGAGGAGCGTTCGAGGCACCTCCCCGGTGGGGGGTGTGGTGAAGTTCGTGTTTGTTAGAAAATGAAGAGAGAGGAGAAGGTTTGCTTGCCATAGGACAAAGTAGGCAGAGTTTTCTGCTATGGCCCCGTGTCATAGGATCGGAGCCTAGACCCGCTCCTCTGCCCCTCACAACACAAACCGGGAAGGAGGACGGCATCATTGCCACACCCAGCCGCTGTTTTTCCCACAGTTCCTTCCACTCTGGACTCCAGGGGCCCCATCCCTCAGGTCACAAGGGTGGGTGACACCCGCTTTCAAGATTCCGTTGCCTACTGTCATATTCCAGGCAAGAAACAGCTCACCGACTGAGCAGCAGCATACGACAGGAGATGTCATTCATAGCAAACCAAAAGCATTCGGAAAGCAGATCATCACGCTTTCTTGCTTCAAATGTTCTTGCCTGGGCAAGAACCAGGCGGTCAAGGCACATTCAAATTCAAACGATTCCTTTGTACTGTGAGAGTAACAGACCGTATGTAGTCCCATGCTGCCTTTGGTGGAATCAAATAGAAGAAAAGCCGGGTCTAGGCAGCAGTGGGTAATTAGGAGAGGAACCACGGGCAGGTCGAACGGTTCTTTCCACTCGAACGCTTTTACATCTGCTATTATATCCCGCCGGTCCTTTCAGGTTCGGATGAACTGTGGCTGCAACAGCAAGTATGAAACTGCTGTGATGGTGTGTTACACTTCGAATGAAATGAAAACACTGCTTACACAGCTAAAAACATGTTACCCATGTATAGATAGGTAAGTGATAATAACAGAAAAGCTCCTCTTGCCTCTCACCTGAACTCAAAACAGCTATTGAGCTTGAATCAAGAATGCCCCTATACACTTAAGCCTTTACAGTCCATCCCTCTTATCTCTCACCTTGAACAACAAGGACACTCTATTATCCGGAGGCGGAGGAGGCATCTCATTGCAAACAATCTTCCATTGGAAGCCAGGAACTCGGAACTTTGTGAAATATTTCACAAGAGTTCTTTCAAGTTCAGGGTCGTGAGTTGGAATAAGCGGGTCTCCTTTGACCAAGCTAAGTAGGGTAGTAGGTGTACAGGGAAGGAACAATAGAATATAGGGAACAGAATAGGAATGGAAGGAGCAGAGACCAGAATAGACCTCAAATTGATTAACACCAAAAGACCTTTGATCTAACCTTTGTTTTTCTCTGCAACGACGAAACAACAAAGTTCTTCATTTCTCCAGCAGCACCAACAGCAAGCAAAAATGAAGATCATCCTCGTCAACTCGACCGGCCTGGTGGGAGACGCTATCGCTTTCCAGTGCCTAGCAAACAAGGACATCCAAGATGTCCACATACTTTCCTCGGCAGCGATGCCGCAGGTTTATTCGGCAAAGGCCCGGCATCTGGTCCACCAGGACTTCATGTCGTACGAGCCGGAGTTGATCGAGAAGCTCGCGGGTGCCCAAGCCTGCATCTGGTATGAACTGCTTCCGGTTAGCCTCCCTGACTCCATGACTCCGGCGCTGACTTCTTGAAATAGGGCCTTGCCACCGAAACCCTGTGTCGAGGAGCGTTCGAGGCCCTCCGAGCGGCGTCGATCCATCAGCGACGCCTGGTTCAACTGGGACTCTCTTGCCGGTGAGGTTGAAGCCCTCACTGTTTCGGATGACCGTTTCGTCGAGGTCAAGACCGAAGCCGGCAAGAGAGTCGAGGTTGACCGTTGCCTCGGAGCGGCCAAGGCGTTCCTCGACCAGGTGATCCGACACCTGCCCCCGGCGAGCGAGCGGCCGTTCCGGTTCGCTTTGGTGAGCTGGGCGGCCAACAGCTGGGACGAGGACGCGGCCGAAGAGGCCATGGAGCTGTTGACGGAGCGGCTCGGGGTACGTTCGATCTTTTTCATTGTCAAGTTTTTAGCGTTTGTTATTGGAGTTTCCAGTTATGATTGCCGATTTAAGTACACGATGGTTATGGGAAACACTTAACTCTTAGGAAGAACAGAACCACGGAGACATTTGGATAGGTAGGATAGGTATCGGCGGGTTTGTTTTCAAGAATTGATTTCTGGATTGTGTCTCAAACTTTCGGGTTTACTGTTTAGTCAATATATTTTCTCCGTCTTGCTTTTTTCCCCCTTTGATGTTTTTACACCCTAGATTGGTTCCAGTGTTCTTGCTACATCTTTCAATGTCGAATCTTTGTTGACTTTGACCCACAGAACGCCAACATTGAAATTTCCCTCTTCCGGCCTGGCATGTTCGTTCCGGCTCGCCCGGAGGCGAAGGTCAACCCGCCCGTGGGCGAAGCCATCTTCGCCGACCAGCTCGCGGATGCGGTGATCGAGGGAATCCTCGACACCAAGAGATAAGGTAGGCACTGTCCCATTCAGCCGCGGCGACCACAGGGGGTTCTCGGGAACGCAACCGAAGCCCGTCGTCGATCAGTTGTCGTTTTGAGCTCGCCGGGTACACAAAGTAACTAACTTCTTCTATGGCGATGATAGCACGAGTATGGCCGAGACACTGAAGCGGCTGGTTATCCTTGGTATCTGTGGGGGGAGACTTGGGGCTGGCTGGCTGCATGATGTGCCGCAGCTGATGACAAGCCGGGCGGAAAGGTCCGATGCCCGAATCTTTGGGACGGGTTGTTGCAGCGATTTTTGCAGATCACCTTTTTTTTGGGGGGCGGAGGAGGGGGGAGGGGAGAGACGGCTCAACCAACGTCGAAATCTTGCTTCTCTCTCCTACTGCATGTTTATCTCGAAACCCACCACCACCACCATCGACACTTGGCATTCGGCCGCTGACTTTGGGAATCATTTACAATATCGCCGAAACACTCCACCACGAGATTGCTGGAGGCAAGATGCGGTTGTGTGTGATCCGGGGAAGTTGATGAGAATTGCCCCGCTTGGTTCGGTTGATTTAATCCGAGCAGTCCCAGGTTAGGTACTGCAATTCTGGAATGTCGTTAGTGTACCTATATATAAAGTCAATTCCAAGCAGATATCCGCAGCTGGGACCACGGAAGCTCCCGTTGTGGAACCCGTTGCATGTCATATCTCATTGTGTTGTGCTGCCCCCTAATGTGAGATAATTGAAGGTGATACACATTGAAGGCATCATATATCTATGTATTTCCCAATGTTTCTGAAACCGGAGTAACCAGCGAACATGTCGTTCCCAATCCCCAGATCCAATTTGCGGCCCAGTGTAGCATTTCAGGGATCGGGTTTTTGGGTTGGCTCTCTGTTGGTTCACTGAGATTGTTGGACTTGGATTTCCAGATCCTCGGGCTCAGGACGACATGCTTCAGGTGCTTCATCCAATAGTTTGCAGTCTGAGACATGTTTCAATAGACTCCTGAGCCCATACGTAGGTACGGCACTCAGCAAGTGAAGAAGCCACTGTGATCTCACCCAATTCCCGCATTCGAGATGAGATCGGACCCAGGCCGCTGGGCCTCCAGTGAAGTGAATGGGATCTGCAAACTCCGATATCCTTCGGGACCAGCAAAGAGCCAATGAAATAGCAGTACCCTTTGGCAGCATGTCAGCTCTGACAGGGTGCGTCGCTGCTGGGGACTAACCGAACCCATCGTCACTCTCGGGCCGACAGGCCGTATCGAGCCCTCCTGTTGGCTCGATCCAGCTGGGCATTGGCAGAAGCGAGCTGGCTGGACTCAGAAAAAGGAAGCGCGTCGTTGCCATCAAGACTCAACGAGCATCATCTTTTGTCAGATTATCGGTCCCAAGCAAACCTTTTGTGCCTGCTTCTCTGGGACAACGCAGACACACGCCATGACAATGCTCGTGTGGTTTTTTTACCTTCCCTGTTCAGCACCCCGGACCTCTTTAGCCCCTCACTGTTGGCCCAAAATCCAATCGCAAGCGCTGGAAGAGATTTCCGGCGGCACCAGTGCCTGGCAGCATGAAGCCCAACAAGGCAAAGCGAGCCAGTTGGTTATGGGGCTCCGTCCAAACCCTCGGGACCATCGATGCTGTCCATCTTGCGAGGCATCGCGCCTGTCCGGTTTGGTCCATTGTTGCGCAGTCGGCTTGAGCCAAGCTCGCCTCAGGAATCTTGTGAATATGCCAAGGACGGGCTGCCGAGCGATGGTTTGGCGGCACGGTTAGGGCTGGGAACGATGAGATTTCCTGTTTCAATCAAGGTTGCCGGCGGCAACTGGTTCAGACACCCTCTTATATACCCTCTGAGGCGGCTTGTCGTCTGCCCAATTTTGCGCACAACGCCATCCGTCGATCCCCCAGGTCCAGTGGACCTTTACACTACATACATACCTACCTTCTCACCACTGACCAAGTGCCTGGTCTCACTCTGTCACTCACCCCCTTGTCTCATTGTCTCAGATAAGGTAGGTACAGTACCTACCTTATCCATCACGACGGACAGTTAGAACCGAGCGACAGGATAATAGCAGCCAACGTGGTTGCACAATCCAGGCACGCACACACGGGCAACGCTTGGACCCCCAACGTACATCGCCCTGCAGTGACATCTGGAGTCTGGTCTGGGTCTCGCAAAAGAACCCCAGCCTTGGCACCCCTGTCTTGGGGTACCTGTCCCAGCGTCCCCCCCCAACCAACGACCGTATCTGAAGGTACACCAAGGGACCTGGAGAGCCGGCTGTCCGCTGCTGCTGACATCCCCCCATCCCGTGTTGTGCAGGTCTCGGAGACAGTGTTCCTGATAAGAGGCACCGTCCCGTCCTTTCTTCCTTCTGTTTCACACACCTTTGACTTCAAGACTCGAGTGTTAAACATTCGCCGACGTGGCTGCTAGGCTGTGTACGGCATCTGTCGCTCTTTCCTGTCTTCACTGCCCACCTAGGTACATGACACCATCCGGCGGTTTTCACGCTACTTTCTCCGCCATAAAAGTCTGATCAGACCCTCTCCGAGCCCTTCTTTCCTTCGGACATGGCCAGTTCCATCATGTCTGCTCTCGAAATTACATCACCTCTTGACGACGAGGCTCCCATCACCAGCCAGTTCCCATACCAACCTTACACCATGCAGCCCCTCGAGTGGCAGTACGTCCCTGCCGACAGCAACCAAGACAACAGCCTGATCGTCGCCATATGGCCCACCGATACATGCTACGAAGGCCTCCAGACCATGTCCCTCCCCAACACAATGCCCAACACGGGCCGTCCCCACCGCAGTCGCCAGCTCCAAGAGTCGCAGCTCATGACAACACCCCTCATCCATGTCCCACACTGCTACCTCAACGTCACCAGTTACACCCCCGCCAACCATCACGCCCCCGGCCTCGTCGAGCGAATCGGCTTGCCACGGTCTCTCGTCCAAGGCTTCCTCTCCAGCATCCAACTGCCTTCCTCCACAGCCACCGTCGTTGGGCTCGACCACGCCGACTTTGACCTTGTGACGAGCGCCGTCCCCCACATTGACGACCAAGACGACTGGGTCTTCTCCCGCTGCCTGCTGGCGGACTTCACCGGCTTTGGCGAGGAGTCGGCGGCTACCCTGTCCCGCCAAGGACGGTTGTGCTGCTGGATCAGTGTCGTCTTGGATGGCAGTTCAGGGGTGTGGGATCTGAACTTTGTGGTCCACAGGGTAGGGGTCTGCGCCCGGAACCCGAGCTTGAGCATGGCAGGGGCTTGCGTGAGGAACGGTCACTAATCAGGAAGTTGTGGCGTCCTTGGGTGTCTTGTTTTCTTTCCGTTTACATCTAATTTCGGGTGAAGAGGTACCTATTTTTTTGAGTTGTATGAAAGTTGGGCTTGGGGGTTGCAACACTATCCCAGCTCATTGCTGGATGTTGGCCGAGCTTATGCCCTTTTTCTTTACTTTGCGGTCTATTTTATTGTTGGTTTCGTTGTCGAAAAGCGGTATAAAAGGGATACAAAACAGGCTGGGTGGGAGGACAAAAAGTCTTTTGCATGAAATGGATGGGTTCGATGGAGTTTTACTGGCACGGGCTTCTATTATTCTCTTTCTCACAACTCACAATCAAAACAGGGTGATAATGGATGGGATGGACGGGTCGGGACGGAACGATCTGGCGTTTTGTTTTTTTCTTCATTTTCTTTTACAAGGGTTCTATCAGGAGTTTCTTAGATCTCCTGTCTGTACCTATCTGTACTATTTTGGCACTCTATGACCGCCTGACATGGCATGAGGGATGATCAGGCTCGTTGAAGCACATAGCCCAAAGCATACATGCAACAAATGTAACATCAAAGCAGACGCAAATAAACTCTGTTCTTTCTGCCGATTTCTTTCTCTTTTTGGTTCTGCTTGGAAGTCGTTATCTTTTGTCCCCGTGCTTTTATTAGCAGCACATGACCTGTTTGATATGCAAGCAGCCTAACGGCCTGGGTAGGTACTTGACGGTCCTCATTGATCCAACATCCGAAGGTGGCCGGTGTTATGTAGGCATACCACCCGGCTTACCCAATTGGAGTCGACGGAATTAGTGACTATCCCGGCCTTCGCCACATTGGAGATAGCTTCGTTTTTTTATTTTCCTGGGGGAGGAGCCCGGCACTGAGGGGGTCACATAGGTATGCAAGGCTCATTTCAGTTCCGGCTCACTGTGACACTTTTTCCACGCTGTTCAGGTATTGCTTTTTTCTCTTTTTCTTGGACTTTCTTGGGGGGGGGGGAGGGGGGTTGTGTTACAGGGGAAAGGGGAAAGGCAGGCTACACTAGTCTGAGTCCCCCACATTGGATGCTAGGTCTAACGGTGAGACGGACTTTGTTCCGTACCCTGTCTCGACCAAGGTAGCGTAGTGTGTAGTGTAAGGTCGTCACACAAAGGCTTGGATGGGACCAACAAAGGGAAACAGAGATTTACCGCCAAGATGGGTTGATGTTGGAGGCTAAGGAGGTCTGGAACTTTGTTGTTGGTTGTGAGATTTTGGGGTTTTGCCTAGTACCTTATGGGTGTTAGAGTCTGAGTGCTCCCAGGGAGGGGAGGGGGAGGCGGGGGGGGGTTGGAGGAGGAGGGTAAAATTGCGGAAGGGGTTAGAAATGGTTGATTGAGGGGAGAGGGTTAATTCGATGGAATGGGTTAGTGGTATGGGCTGGTGAGAATTTGAAGCGTCGGGAAAAAGTAGCATTCGCTTGGATGATGTGGCCTTTTGGTTTTGAAGAGGGAATGGAGGGAATCAGATGGCAGCGAAGGCTGCATGATGCTGTGAAACGGTTGATGACATGGAAAGTGCAGAAAACGGGATGCTCGGTGGGCAGTGTGGCGCGGGTAGCGTACCCTTTGTGAGGCTGTTTCTAGACACCGACTTTTGGGGGGGCTTCCTGTTGGGTTGAGCGCAAACGTTGGGTTACCTTGGGCGTTCAAGTCTAGATGAGACGAGTTTGGTAGTCGGTGTTGATGATGATCTTCGGAATGAAGGTATATCCAAGCACGCTGGCTGAGGTGGCTGGGCATAGACCGATATAGAGTCTAGACCTCAACATTGATTCAAGCAATAAATTGACCTGCCTAGACGAAGTCTGCATTTAATTAACCTAGCAAACACACGCCTGTCTGCTGACCTCTTACTACTGCAAGGGACTATTTCTTGGGGCAAGTTGGGCAGGCTATCGTTTTCGTCATTCACGGGAAGAATCTAGCAAGGTTACACTCGACCAGCACCGACAACTCCCACTCCATGCTCTCATGCCGAATGGAGGCCCCCATGATTCATGTCCCGTCTTGGGGCTGATAAGGAAATGGACCTCTGTCTCCTTTTGGTCTTAGCTCTATTCTTCTTATCTTGTCTAGCTCCAGGGATCGATGGGTAATCATCAAACAACTCACTGGGAACGGCAGGTCGGGCCACTGGAGATCCCAGACTCCCAATCCCAAGGCATGATAATGAAAAGGCGTCTTTGTTAGATAGGATGATAGCAAAGGGAAAGGAGACCCAATCGGTCTTGGAACCAATGTGAATGGCTCTTCGGCACCCGGCAGTCGGCTTGCAGGTTGGGTCCGTCCTGAGACCCAACCGTACAAGGCCCCCTGTTCATTCTTCACCGACTGATCACCACCACCATCCACACTCCCCATTCCATTTTGAGAAAGTCCACAGCGGGTGACGGGCACGAGGAAGCTTGAAAAGCAAATAAAGCTCTTTAAAACCGGTAGTTGGATGTTGATGTGTCTGTAATGGGCAAGGTGGAAGGAGGGGTATGTGGGATTAACGTTTCAAACTTGCTGTGAAATGCAATGTCGAAGCTTGAGAAACTTGGTTTGTATACGGAGAATGAGAGGGCTGTGCCGCCAACTCGCCTCGTGGCAGACCCGACTGCCAGATGTGACGACTTGTGGTGTACACACGCTGGTCCTGACAACGAAAGAGCCTCCGGGGAGGCAAGAATGACAGGGGGCAGGGACACGCGTTTATGTAGACATGAGGTGGAGGGAAATGTACCCTTTAAGTTTCGTATTACTCTCTTCCAGGGGCCTGATGTCGGCCAGCCTAAAGAAAAGACCGACATGCATGGGGCGGAATGCAAATTGATCGATGCAATCGGGACTGATAACGTGCTGCTCAGCCACAGCGGTGGCATCTTGAACCGAGTGTCAAAACCGAGGTGGATCTAACTTCTTCAGGTCGGCTTGGTGAATTGATGTGCCCATGGTGCCATGTCCCCCCTGTCCGTCTTGGGTGGGTTCGGGGTATCATCCCACCAATCGAATCTTGCCTGAGATATGGAGTGAGTGTTGGGTGAGTGCCGCCTGCAGGCCTTGAAGAGAACGGAGCTGAATGCGAGACAGTGTGGTTTTCACACGATAGGTACTGTTTGTTGTGACAAAGTAGCGGTAAACGTGTATGCGATGAGCGGCGCGGTATGGCGGATTTGCTTGGGGCTGTCGTTGAATGTTTCAAATCTATCTTCGGCTACCTACTAGGTAATGTCAGTTTGTAGTATATTTGTGGAAAAAGCAACATCGAAGCAAGTATCCAAGCTGTTGGGTCTGTTATATATGTGCAAGGGTCTTTATGTAATGTTTTGTCTTGGTTGTCACTCCCGGTGAGCTTGTTTACGATAAGCTCGTTGTTTTGTAGGTAAGTGTAGCGTATTTATGACGGCATACCTAAGTCTGAACCTCTTTTTGATTGGATGGTTGTTAGTAGCAAGGCGAGTGCCAGGCATGCATGAGGTACATGAACAGGATGATGTCAGTGGCAGCGACCAAACTTGTTTTGTGCTACATTATTTATCAGACCTCAAACTCCATGGCCTTCGTGTGTACACTAGTGTACTCGAGGAAAGCCCCAACCGGTCAAAGAATGCTTGCTGAGTCCCAGTTTACCACTGGTAGTGGCTGTAAGAATGTGTAAGGAAATCGATTATCTGCTTCCCATGCTTTGTGTGCTGATATCATGTAATGACTTCAAATGCTCCACTTCCTCTTTCAACTTCTGATTACCATCCCCCATTGATTTCAGTACACGGCAGGTGTAGTGAAGCACCTCCGCTTTGCTGATTCTCCTATGCTTCCTCTTCCCTTTTCCCCCTACACGTCTGCTTGTGGGCAGCCCGAGACCAGTTCTCTCATAAAGCAAGGCCCCTATGATGGCCATGTGTTCTTTCTCGTCATCATGATCCCCCTCTTCCCCAACGACAGCACCATCATTGCGGCGGCCTGTCACTAGCTCTTCTACTGGCAAGGCATATAGGGCCTCGAGCAGTTCCTCAAAGCCTTTGTGCAGCCTGTTTCGGTATTCCTTTTCCACCTGGTTATGGTTTTCTCTGGCACGCTGATCCTCCAGCGACTCGCCTGGCTTGGGGAGAGCTTCGTCGGTGATGCGTTTGACTCGTCGGGGCGCGGTGCGCAAGCCGGGTCCGCTTAGGCTCGGTTGCCTTTGCGGCTGTATTGTACTGGAAATGACTGAAGATGTCATCTTGGAGCCTTTTGCTTGGGATGCCGATTTCGCTCTTGTTGATGGCGAAGGCAGCTGCCCTTTACCTGATGCTTTGATTATCCCCTGCACGCCTGAACCCGAAGCTCTGTCCACGTTTCGCTGCCGTTGTGTAGATGTCGTTTCAATGTCCACATGGATTGTTGGAGAAGAGTGGACTCTGGTATGGATTCCCTGTCGCACAGATGATGGGATATCGGAAATAGTGTTCGAGGCGAAATAGGCTTCGTCTGCAGCGTGTGATGGGTCAAAGTTGGTCGCGACTAAGGGAGAATCGGGTTGGCTCAACGAAACATGGTACTGGCTCATCGGAAAGGGCTGGTAGGTCCAATGATCGTTGTCTCCTGGGCTCAGAATTATCGGCGAGGTTTGAATATTGTTTGCAGAGCTGAGGGTGCAAGCAATGTCGCCATAGGGTACTGGCGGACTTATCGGGCTGTTGCGAGCCCATCGGCCCTCGAAAGCCAAGGGGTCCTGATCGAAGGAAGTTCCCAAGTGTGAGCATGTAGGACTTGGAAGCCTGTCATCCGTGATAGACTGCTGATATGATGACAGGTCGGCGGGATTAGAGATGCGACGATGGAGATTCGGATCATGGTAATCAAGGTTGTTGCTTAAGCTTTGGCCATATGCCCATTCATGACTGCTTGTGGATAGTCGATGCTGGGGTTGTGAGGGCTGTTCATGTCCGAAACGTCCCCCATGGAGCTGAAAATGATGTCAGGATACGAACAGGCGTAGCGGCTCTGAAAGTTTGTATGAAACAGATGGGAATAACAACAGATACGGGTCAAGAGCGAGGAGGGATTGTGGTAGAGAAACGGGAACTCGGGATGTTGCCCACCTGATCATGATCACTCTGGATCCACTGTGAGGTTTGCTCCATTCTGGCGGGTGTTGCTCTGTTGCTTTTGGAACAGGTACTGAAATGTTGTTCGTCTGGGTGTCAGCTGGGCACCAGAGGGTATGCTGGAGGATAAGAGGGCCTTCCTGGCAGAGGGAGACTGGCTTCAGCTTACCCAAACTTGGACCAGGGCCAGTAATGCGGAGGGTAACCGAATGGGCATGGACCCGCTGTGTTGTAGCTGCACGGGGAACTCGTCCGCTGTCTCGAACTCGTTGCTACCCCCGCCCAAGATTCCCTCTCAGTTACTCCGCCAAGTTGACTGTCTCTGAGACACCCGAGAGAGCGAGGTGGGATTGAACAGGGTGCTCCGACTCTCATGCCAAGCTTGATCCAGCTGTGTCAATCTCCCAAAGAATGCCGTTGGGGGGGGGGGTCGCGAGGTGTTGTAGGGACGCCAATATGCAAAAATCAGCAGAGCTGACGCCCATAGAATGTTCCGGCCACTGGACCCAAGACAGTGGTTGGACAGCTTGTATGCTTGCCGAGGTGCGAAGTCTTGTCAAGGGGACTGAACGGGATGAGGCTGCTTGGCTTGGGTACCGAATCCGCAATGGCGCGCAGTGCCTCAGTTCCCCGGCGTCACCTTAGTCAAGCGTGGGCGATCAAGGATGCTTGGTTTCCGAGATTGACTGGGGGTCGAAGCTTGGTGATATACGGAGTATTGTACATACATACAAGCAGTGTTCTTGCCGCCAGACCTGTCGCGGGCGTTCCAAGGGATGGCCGCTACACTAAACAGACATTTGTCTGTCAAATGCACATTGCGAACGTGGCAGGGCCACAGGAGCATTGAGATGTCTGGGACCCCAGCTTGTCAGTTTGGTAGATCGACAGCACAGCACTCCGAGTCCCCGAAGCGACCTACCAGAGGCACCTACTCATTATGTGTTCGAGGGTTCAGGGCAGTACATACGGAGCAGGCCTCGGGACCCTTGTCATGACCCTGGTCCCCAGATCGTTAGTTGACTTATCAGTCCCGGCCCCGGCGATAACCTCATCACCAGCACACACCTTCCCCTCTGCTCGGGCCGCTTGCGATGATGATTTGTTGAGGCTCGGCCGGCTGGCAGTGTTGTTCGTGTCCCAATGGGGGCTATTCGCTCGTTTATTTCTAGGCTTTTTCTTTCCTCCATCGTGACGAGCTCAAAAGGACCAGGAGGCCGGCAAAACGACAGAGCCAATATCTGCCCTCCCTCCTCCCGTCGTTCTCACCCATCAAAAGCACCCTGGGCCAGTGATTGCACCAACAGCGGGGCCAGGAGCCCGCTAGCGTAGGTCCGGATTAAATCCCGCCAATAGGTCCGGCATCTTTTGTGGGGAGGACACCCAGAAAAGACCCCCGGTATCATCCCCGGTTGCTTCACTCAAAGCCCACACCATTCCCTTCCTGTCATTGCATCCACGACAGCTTCTTGGTCTTCCTCACTCCCGTCACGGGCCGCCCGTTTAGTACGCTATTATTGCTTGACTTGAACGAAGTTCCACTGGTAGGTGTCCTGGATACCTCGGAATGGCACGCTACATTACATGACAGCGGCCAGCCACCTTCTTGATTGCTTGGGATCAGCAGCACTAGGGACCCCCATGCAAGCCACCAGCACGCAACAAACACTGAACCCTTTGTGAGGTGTACCGTGTCTCCAGTGCGGTGCAGTAGAAGGACCTCTGATGGAACCCTCCCGCTCAAGTTTTATGACTGCTCAGATGTACCCGGGCAGGGACAGCGAGATGCCGGTGGCCTGAGTGACGCACCATAAAAGTGAGCGCTTCATTTCGCAGATGTGGAGCCCGGAGAGGCACCGAATATACTACTACCGGCTCCCAGCCCAAATAAACGACGTGTGGCGGTTGGGACTCGGGGACCTCAGGGTCCTTGGTGTTTGTATCGAGGCACGGCCCGCCTGCAATACCAATCCAGGGCCGATGGAGGTTGACAAGACTTTCAAAAGGGGATAGACAATGAATAGGTATTCACAGCAGCTGGGCGTCCCAGTGCCACTTGCACATGATCCCATTCCAACTCTGAATTCCGGATCTCTACCTTTGGTATACTGGCCGTTGCTAGACAGAACCCTCGTTTCGTAAGAGAGCGGAAGCACATCTCTGGATGATCCAATCGTCCCGCCATGACAATTGCTGTGTGTCAGCAAACTGGAGGATTTCCTCGGAGCCTTACTCGCGTGAGCCTCAATGTCGAATCTGCTTACCTTACAAAAGAGAGCACAGGGTTTACCTAGCTAGCTACCTTAGTCTTTGCGCTCGACGAGACGAAGCAGCAAACCATGTGTGGGTATGTGTCCAGTACCTGCCGGCCGGAAGATGGTCCCACTCCCGCTGGATTCTCAAAGGCTCACTCACCATAGTCATTGCTTGCCCTGATCTGGTTGCCGACCAGCGAGGCGAGCGGTCTGATCGTTTGAATAGCTGCACCATGATGTGACTTTTTCCCATGATATAATTCGGCCTCACCGCTGCATGTTTCAGAAAATGTATATAAGATCTGCAAAGAAGCTATGCAGGCCGGCTTCTTGACAAGTTTGACAGCTCCGCGGCTGGATCATTTTGTCTCACAGCAGCGTAAAGACTGGGGAACGCAGGGAAATCGAACATGAAATCTTTCCAGCGCTAGCTCCGCTGTTAGGGTTCTAGAAGCGGCCTGTCTTTCATGCTTTCTTCTGCTGAACCTAGAGCCTCGTAGCCAAGATGTCAGAATGGAGACTAACAAGGGATGGGTGGCGAACTTGGAGGAACCGGTCCACAAGCTTGCAACGTCGTCAAGGGTCCAAAGAGCTTAAATAAACCTCTTTGCTGGATAGGCTTGGACTCCCGATGGTACAGGAAGTAACAAGACAAGGGTTCTGTTGTCTAGCTGTCATGAGTCTCGACAATATCGAAAATCCAAACTTGAAATCAAGTGTCTGGTTGGAAAGCGGGGTAGTTTGCCAGACTGTGATGGTTCAGGTACCTAATCAACGTAGCAGACCAGTTTCTTTTTCTTCCACATCTCCAATAACCAAGCCAGTTTGTTGAGCGACGGGAATTATCCAGCATACCTACCTATCACGCCTATGCAGAGTATGCCCGAGAGCCACTGCAGACAACACGCAGACCTCCCCTGACGGGCCTATCTCCGTCACCCGAGCCAAGGGCTCGCATGCGTAATCACATATCGCGATGGGCCATCACATACGCACAACGATCAACTACTATGATGATCCAGGGGATGGCAGTCCGCCAATGCCCGTGTACGTGGGAAGGTAAGGTAGTATTCCATTCCCCCTGCTGTCACCGCTCCCTTTCCATGTCTCACTCGCCAACAAACACTCCCTCCAGTACTCAAGTCAACAACTCCCGCCCCATAATTGCCGTCCCCGTAACGATCGCCGACATCACCGGCCACGAATCCACCTTCACCCTTGACACCCACGGCTTCCAATACCACACGCAGCCTACCCCCTTTTCGGCCTTCCATGACGAACAGCAGTTAGCCAAGGACTACTACCGCGAGTGCGAGCACCTCATCCGAGACCTGTCCGTCACACACCTCCAAATCCTGTCTCCTACCCGAACCAATGACGACGTGCTAACCCCCACAGAAGAACAAACGCCTCCAACGTTCTAGCCTTCGACCACAAGGTTCGGCGCGGCCCCTCCCACTGGCACAGCATCAGAGAAAACAACGCCGCCTCCCGTGGACCCTTGCATAGAGCACACGTCGACCAATCCTACGACGGGGCGATCCTCAGGCTCAGGGAGCAGTTCCCCGACGAATCCGACTTTGCGGTGCTAGACCAGAAGAGATGGCAGATCATCAACGTACGTCCACGATAATCCATTCCAGGGAGCCCTTACGACTTTGTTCCTGACCGTTGCCTTTGCGACCCGCCCCCCACCCTTAACGGCGGTTCGACCAGACCCTCTTGGCAACCCCCCATCATCCCCCCTCATCATTTCTTCCTCCCAACAACACCGCACGATATCCCATACTAACCAAGCACGGACAGATCTGGCGCCCCCTCTCCCCCATCCTCAAAGACCCCCTAGCCCTCTGCTCCGCCCCCTCAGTCCCAGATACCGACCTCCTTCCCTCCTCCATCATATACGTCAAATCGGGTAGACGCAACGAGTCCTGGACCGTCAAGCCCAGCCCCTCCAACAGCCACAAGTGGTACTTCAAATACAACCAACAACCCGCCGAAGTAGTACTCATCAAGTGCTTCGACAGCGACCTCACCTGCTCAGCTCGAAGAGTGCCCCACTCTGCAGTCGAGGACCCCAAGCATATCGACGCAGCAGATAGGGAGAGTGTGGAAGTGCGGTGTTTGGTGTTTTACTGACAGTAATAATGTGGTACATAGAAAAGAGTAAGAAAGTATTGCGAAGAAGGTGGTAAAAAGTTGGTATCAATTCGAGGGCCTTGCCCCCATATCCCCCTGTCGGGGTAATCCATACTGGTGAACAAGTACAACAAGAAGTACAACAAGAATAGTCTACAATGAGAAATGCAGAAAAGTTCCTGCAAACAAGGACAGTATGATACGCTTCGTGTCTTTGAGCCACATCAACTGAAACTAGCTGACGCGGTGGGCATCGTAAACAATCTCTGCACCCCTCCTACACCCGCTGCCCACCCACAGGCCTGTATTGACATCGGCATACCTCTCATCGCCCGTCTCCAGCTCGATGACCACACGGAACAAATACCGGTGAGCAGCCACATTATCCGCCGCCACCGGATCTTGTAGCCGTTCCATGACATCCCGATCCCCCGTCCACCAGCCCTTGACCTTGCAGGTAATCAAGGCAGGTTGCTCGTCATTAGTCTGTAAAAGGTAGTTGGCATCAATCCTGGTGGCCATGTCCTTCACAGTTGTCTGCTTGTCCTGGCCTCCAGGCAGAAGAATGCCCTTGCCAAACCGCCCGGCCCACTGACCACCAATGCACGAGATCCAGCTTTCACGCCCAAAGTTGGCGGCGCCGATGCTGAGTTTTGGCTTGACCCGGATACTCATCCTAAAGTCAAGGGTGAGGGATGGGGTGGGCAGCGCCAGCGAGCTCGCAACATCGTCCTCGTCAAACTGATGGCGAAGGTTGTTCGCAGGAATCTTCTCCTTTAGCACGCTCTGGTAGTCAGGGCACACCATGAGATGCTCACGCTGTCTGGATGTGTTCTTTGCCCGGACCTGGTGGCAGTATAAACAGCGCGCGGACATGCACTTATCATCCTCCTTAGCTTTGAACTCGGCAAAAGCAGCGTGGACTTCGCGGAGGGGGATCTCGGGCAGGTTGGAGTTTTTCGTCTTCTGGCGCTTCGCGGCAGGCGTGCCGTCCGGAGCGCCGATCGAAGGACGTCCACCATGGCCGGGGGGTTGGCTTGGGGTACCGTTTATACGCGGGTTTGGCATAAAACCAAGGTTGGTATGATCGCCCGAGGCGGCATTGGGGTTTGGGTAGGGTGAGGCATCGGAATGGCCGTGTGGTGGTTCAGACGATGAGCCGGCAGCAGCGGCTTCTTCTGCGGCGGTCGAGGCCTGGAGAGCTACCTCGGGGTGGGCAGCGAGATAGGGGGCGCATTGGAGCAGGTGCTGCTTCTGGCGTGTGGTGTTTTTGGCGCGGATCTGTTGGCAGAAGAGGCACTGCACTGACATGCACTTAGGTTCATCTGTGTGTGGAGCGCAATGGCGGCGAGGTTAGCACAGGGCGTGGCATGTCCAAGTGGCATGTGGCAGCATGTATCATGTTGTATGTGTTGTATGTGTTGTGTACGCGATGGAGGTGCGTGGGTACCGTCAATACAGTGACGGCGGTAAAGGTGACCAACTTACTGCCATTGCGAAACTCCACAAAGGCGCTGTGGACATCTTGATCGATGTGACGGGGCATTTCTCCGTCGTACGGCCTGCTCCAGCCGGGCTGTCTTCCCATTAAAGCCAGGTGGTGAACCGGGATCGAAGGCGCTGCTGGCCAGGCCGTGGTGATTTTGGACGTCAGGAACGTCAGGAATGTCTGTGGCCCGCGTTTGCGTATCGAGCTTTACCGGCGGTAAATCGGGAAACAGGTGCGCGAAAAGCTGGTGTTTGCAGGAGGATGAAATGAAACTTTGGAAATACCGTAATTTGGATTGGACGCGCCACCAAAAGGTCCGTCAACCATTGGCAGTTGCAGCCTATCGTCACGTGTGAACCCACCCTCCAAGTCTCCAGGTCCAAGCTCCCTCACTCACAGCTCTCGGCCGAGAAACAACGTCGAAAAAAAAGAGCAGTCATACCTTTTTTCTACGCGTCCTCCTTTGACACTGCCGAGCCCTCATTTCAAGAGCTTGGAGGCAAAAGGGGGCAGAAAAAGAACTCCTCCGGGAAGGCTCGAACTTCCAACCTCCTGATTAACAGTCAGACGCGCTAGCCAATTGCGCCACAGAGGATATTCACTTGTCACGTGGTGGAGAGGTCGGTAGAAGCCTTCTTGTTTGAAAGGCTTCATGGTGTTGGTATTTCAGGACGTTACACAATGTGACGATAGCTTTCGACCAGATACTTGATCACGACTTTCCAGTGTTTGGCATTTATATAACGCTCATAAAGCAGCTTATAAGTACGGGTAACCAGGATTTCATTTCTACATTGAAGACAATAGCAACATTTCTCGGCCGTACTGTTCAACAGCATCAGGGGGAATGGGGCCGGCGTATTGCGGGTACTCCGATATATCTCCAGGAACTTCAATCTCAGGCGGTGTTATTGTTTGTATCTCCTGTTGTTGGCCCGTAGCCCTGATGAATCTTTGCTGTTCATCCGGGGTGAAGTCGTGCCATCCTGGCTTAAGATCACCATTGGGCAGCGTGTCAAAAGAGCCTTCTCTCCACAGTTGGTAGCGCGATGGAGAGGATTCATGCGTTGCTTGCAGACTTGAAGATCCTGCAGCGCTTGGAGCCGCCTGTTGGCGCACGCTTGCTAGGAGAAAGGTTCGTGATCTGTATTGAAGGGGAGCAGGCTTGAGAGCGTTGAGAAGAGCTTATTTTGACGGGCATAAGCGGGTTGACATGAAGACGAATCTGGTGTTACCATATAAGGTATTGGTGAAGATGAGGGACGAAAAATGAAACCAAAATTGTACCTGGGCTTCTACTGAGCTTCTGATATGTTTGTGTCGGTTTCATTTTACTTTTATATTGACACATGATGAACCTTATATTTCTAGCTTTCTGACAGCACAAATGATGTTCGCTCTTGGTGTGTTGAATCTTTTCTGCTAGACCGTCAAGAACGCTAAGTTCATCAGCATTAAATGTCACCGACTTGCTCCAGGTGATGGCCAATATACCCTTACATTGACCAAGGTGAGATTTAAAATTCTGGAGCTAGCCATATTCACACACAGACAATTTCACCTTTGGCCAGCAACGAACAAGTTATTTGATTTCTGGTAGTTAGTATGTATGTACCTTACTTCCAATCGCTTCACAGTAACTTACTGTTATGGGGGTAATGTGAGTCTCTCAACCGAGACTTCTTCCTGTGTGTACTGCATTCTATGCAGTGGCAGAGTGTGGGTCGAGAGGGTGGCCGTTGACACTTGGCAGGGTTCTATCGCCAAGAGTAGAGCCAAGTTTTGGGAAAGCTTGTTTTTTAAGCGACCACTCAGCAAAGAATTCCACACCTTCACTTTGTCATTCCACACCCCCAAACCCAAGACGAATTGCTGAAACCCCTACTCCGTGCGAGCACCTCACTCAAGATTAGGCCATTTCCATGTTTACAAGCCCGCTGTTTTCTTTCACTTTCTGTCAACACCATGGCGGCTTCGCGCCGGTTCGAAAGATGCCTCGACCCACAACTTCCATGCAGAGAACTCCACGAGTCATTCTCCACTTCTCGTGGCTCCGAGTGCTGCCGCTTGTGTCACCTCCCGAACATCCCGACGACCGGAGAGCAGTTGTGACGCTGACTGAAACGATGTGGCGATAGTTTCGCATCTTGGAACTGCTGGGAAATATTGGGCAAACTCGACTCGAGCTTACTTCGATCAGTTTCAATACCAAGCCAAAAGATGCCATCTCAGATCGGATCTGCCATCCCATCCTCGTTGACGTCTTAGTTACCTGTCAGAGCGACAAGACATGTCTAACCAACTGCCCTAATAAATGGCGGTGACGAGTATCACTTCCACGACCATCTCAACAGTTTGGAAAATTTTCCACTGACTTCATCTTATTGTACCGATGGCAGCCGGAACGTTGACGTCGGCGCCCGACTTCACAGCTGTATTTATCTTTTCATGGAGTGCGAAGGGCTCTCGCGGTTATGGTGACCGCGCGATGCCGAAGATCACCGCCAATCAACAAAAGCCTCCGCCCACTTATTACCCATCAATCCTGGGAACAGCGTTGTACGATCCCACGTGCCTTGGCATCGTCATTACGCTTCCGACCATCGCTATCGGCTCGGCCCTGACGTGCGTGAGTTGTGAGCAAGGGGATCCCTGATGTTGTTTCACGGCTCCATCGTTGCCACCCCTAGGGCAGAAAGAATGAGTAACGACGTTCCAGGTCCCAGTTATCTGGACAGCAACATTGGCTACACCATCCTCATGACATCCAAGACCCTTGCGGCCCGAGAGACAGCAGCCGCGCGATGTCTGGTATCGCGAATGGCGTTCGTCCATGATCGACGCAGGGAATGGCAGCTTCGTGCACGCCCTACCGCCGAACCCTCCCGAGCGAAGACCGCCACGGACACTCCTGTTTCGAAGATATAAGTCTCTGGAACCGCCGTGATGGATTCAGCCCTTGTTCCAGAAAGCTACACAGCCAGGTTTCGAGTGGGATGTCTGGATCACATTCGTTTATTCACTCCCTGTAATTATAATACGACAAGTCACTCATTCAGTAACAACCTGAACTTTGAGAGTCGGGATCGAGCATCAACATATCGACTAGTGGGCGGAGGAGAGCTTCTTCAACATGGCAGCACCGACATCCGCCACGGGTCCAGTACCCCCATACCCGTACGACAGCGACGATAACGCTCACTATGCTTCCATCATCCCACCGGAACCCAATACCACATCTGCACGGAGCTCGACTAATCGTTCCCTCGAGACAAGACCACAAGTTCCACCGCCGGCCGAGAAGCACGGAAAGCTAGCTGGCGCAGCAGATACACGACAGGACTACAAACTGGTTAGCTTTGCTCCAGGCGATCCCGATGACCCGAAGAACTGGTCAAAGGCGTACAAGTGGTACATTACCATGGTTGTTGCGGTAACATGCTTCGTGGTCGCCTTTTGTTCCAGTGTGGTCACCTCAGACGTTGGTGGCGTTCAGGAGTCTTTTGGTGTCAGCCATGAAGCTGCGCTTGTTCCCATCTCGGTTTTCGTTGTTGGTTTTGGTGTCGGTAAGTCAACAATCGATGTACGGTCATGTTTTGGCAGGATGCGTTCTGATATTGTGACACCACAGGTCCTATGATTTTTGCTCCTCTTTCTGAGGTCTTCGGAAGACGAATCATCTATGCCTCAACTCTGTTGCTGGCCGTCATTTTCATCATCCCATGCGCTGTTTCCAAGAACATTGGGACCCTCATTGTCTGCAGAACCATTGATGGCATTGCATTTTCTGCGCCCATGACGCTGGTTGGCGGCACTCTGGCTGATCTCTGGAGAAACGAAGAGAGAGGTGTTCCCATGGCCGCCTTCTCTGCCGCCCCTTTTATTGGCCCCGCAAGTAAGGATCACCAGATTTCCTCGAGTTTTACCACAAACCTAACATTGAACAGTTGGGCCCTTGATCGGCGGTTTCCTGTCTGATGCTGCTGGCTGGAGATGGCTTTATTGGATTCAGCTTATCTTCTCCTTCGTTGTCTGGGTCCTCATCACCTTTACTGTTCCTGAGACTTACGCACCAACCATCCTTGCCGCCAGAGCCAAGAGGCTTCGAAAGGAGACAGGTGACAACGGCCATGTCACCGAGGCTGAACTCGACCCCAGGCCTTTCAAGGAGCGCATGGGTGTCTTCTTGATTCGTCCATTTCAGCTTCTCTTCCGCGAGCTCATCGTGCTCCTCATCAGTCTGTACATGTCGGTTCTCTACGGCCTCCTGTACATGTTCTTCGTCGCATATCCCATCATCTTCGAGGTCAGAAAGGGATACTCGTCCGGCATCACCGGCCTTATGTTTATTCCCCTTGCTGTCGGCGTTGTGCTCTCGGCCGCATGCTCCCCATGGGTAAACAAGCACTATCTCACCTTGGTGGCAAAGCACAACGGAAAGCCACCAGCCGAGGTTCGTCTGATTCCGATGATGCTGAGCTGCTGGTTCGTCCCGATCGGCATGTTCATTTTTGCTTGGTCGTCATACCCACATCTGACCTGGGTCGGCCCTTGCCTTGCTGGCTTACCTGTCGGGTTTGGTTTTATTTTCCTTTACAACGCTGCCAACAACTATCTTGTCGATTCCTATCAGCACCAGGCCGCTTCAGCACTTGCTGCCAAAACCTTTATTCGCTCGTTTTGGGGTGCTGGTGTCGTGCTTTTCACCGAGCAAATGTACGACAGGATGGGCGACCAGTGGGCCAGTAGCTTTCTGGCTTTCCTGGCTCTTGCCTGCTGTGCCATTCCCTTCTTGTTCTGGAAGTATGGTGCGAGAATCAGAGCGCGCAGCAAGTACGCCTTCGGTGGTGACGACGATCATATGGACTCGGACGTGGAGAAGGCAAATGCGAGAGAACATCACGACATGGAGGATCTGAGACAGGCGAGAAGCTACGTCAGCAACCCTTGAATGGGTTCATGTCTGCTTCCGCATGAAGATCGGCCTTTGGCTTGATATTGTCAGATTGTGGTTTCATTAATAGCCCATTGACACACATGATACAACTGCCGGGTTGGCAACGCCCAATTCCCGCTATCGCTTTTGTTGATTTTGATTTTTCTCAATTTCTTGGACTGACCGTACGACAATAATCACTATTAGACTGCATTGCACTGGAGCATTGGAGTTGGGTTGTGATTTGGGATAGATACCAGTGATAGCTCTTTGCAATAGACTGTTTTGACTTTTTTATACAAGGACCTGCTTTTGAGTTGACTTTGATACGTCCACATGCATCTATCTATTGGCGGAATCCTCCTAGGTCCGGTTTTGCGGGCCTCACAGCCTGATATTGGCCAAGATGGGGCACAATATCTATGGCGGCAATACAATATAGTAGAAGCCCAATCATGAGGGGAACTCTTCATGAAGGACTTGGCATCTTGAACATTTGCCGAACTTTCGTCTGAGAGCGCAGAGTTCAGCAATGCTGTGTCACACACCTCTACACAGCCAGTGATCATCATCCCTCCTGATTCCTCCCCTTGACCAGGTCAACACAGATGAAGCTATCTGTGACCACGTTTTGGTATACCTTAGGTATTCACACGGATAGATCTCTTGGCTATTTCTAGCCGCATAGGGTTTAAACCTGACATCAACCATGACACAGTTCAAACACATACCTACCTAGTCACACCTCCTCCCCAGAAAACGCCAAAGTCCTTTCGGTAAGACGCCGCAGCTTTGCATTGCATAACTCATACTCCCCAACCCTCAACTGCCGGGACCAGCCCTCCCTTTTGACGTGTTTGACAGCCAGCTTGATCCAAATGCGGGAGACCGGCGGCAGAAATAGGTAAGTACCACCAATCTTGTTGTTTCAATGCGGGAGGTCGGAGGATATTACCGGGGGGCTTGAATAAGCCTAGCGTCTGGGTCAAGTCGGGAATGGTGGCCAACACCAGTGTTGCATTCGCTTCTGGGATCCTGGATTGACCAAAGCGCTGTCGGCCTACCGCTCAGGTTATCATCATCTTCGTAACTCGTTGAAGCAGGTTTGATGAGCAGGAAGACTATCGGTGTTTGGCCTTGACGAGGAAGGTCGCTTTGTCCATCCAGTCTTTGAAGGTCAAAGATATGGACAGGGTCGTATGGTAGGTAGGTACACTAGGTAAGGTAGGTTCTTAGGTAGGTAGGTAGCCTGCCTGCTTTGATGGTCGATCACTCTCCACGTGGTCTTGGACATGTTTCGATCCCCGCCATCTTAATTCCGTTCACCAGGCTCTCAAATGTCAGCGCTCGGACACAGGCTTTCCAGCGACCAAATGCACGTCAACCCATTCGGCAGAGCGGAGCAAAAACACGCTGCCTCGTAACTGACAGTTGAGGCGTCGCCGGCCCCCATAACTGACCAGGGCTCCCCGCATTTCCACCCAGAAGCAGCCAAGTGCCCAACAGGGCTCAAATCTAACAAGTTCCGAACTGCCACCCCCCGAAGCAACCTCGTCCGGGGACACACCGGCCGGCAACCTGGAAGCAAGCCCAAACCAACCTCACCATTCCCCTTTTCCCTCAATGGTTTGCGAGTGCGAAGGCTGCTGTTTGAGCGTTGTCACGGTGGAAGGCATAACAATGGAACCCATTCAAAACACGAGCACGTGCCCTGCTTTTTCTCTTACTTGTCATATTCCCATTGCAGCATTGCTCATTTCCAGTGTTCCAGGCACACAGACAGGAACCAGTGGAATAAAAGACGTTATTGTTTTCCCCCAGAGTTTCGATAGTTCGGGTTGCAACCCTGCAAGGCGAAAAGAGTTTGGCAAAAAAAAAAAAAAAACAGCGCTCCGCTGCCAGTCAAAAACCCTCAGCAGTGCCGATCCTGATCGAGCCCGCTGCCGGTTGATGAACAGTCACATCGGGCCCCTTTCTTTTCTTCGCCTTTTTTGCCTTTTGCACTTTTGGCTGGTAACGAGTTGCGGGGAAAAGCTACGCTCTCAGCCAGACCATCAAGGAAACGCGGGTAGGATATACAAACGGTATATCTTTCTTGATGAGCCCCATCGTGCCATTCCGACGTTCTTTTATTTCCTTTCTTCTCGGCTTGATGGGTGGGCATGGTCTCCTGCCGCTATCGATATCAATAACCACACCGCCAAACATCGGTACCTACCTTATACAATCATCATAACCTGAAAGGAGCCGGGGCGCAAAAATGGGACCCGACCCAGTCGCCAGTACTGGCATCCCTTCATTCGAGGCACCACCGACAGATTTCAACTTCACCTTCCCAATCAACGGGACGAACTTCACTGTGGGATCCAACGAGACGTTTCTGCCTTGGGGCCCAATACCGACTGATGCTGGGAGGTCACTGCAGGCCGATATCGTGGCTTGTGCGGTGATTACATGGCTTATTTCGCTCGGGTTTGTGGTGGTGAGGTTCTACACGAGGGGGAAACTCAACAATGTGCTGGGGGCTTCGGATTGGTGCATCATCCCAGCGTTGGTGTTTGCTGCCGGTGTCATGGCTAGTTCTCTTGAGCGTAGGTTCTTTGCCGAAACAAACATGCATGGTGCTTGAAAGACGTGACACTGATGAGATGGTGTAGAAATGGCTCGAGGGGCAGGGATACACGCTTGGGAGGCGGACTGGATGCAGATGTCGGCGCTGGAAAGGGCGGCTTGGTACGGGATTCTGTTTTACAACCTGAGCCTCACCTTCTCCCGGATTTCGATTCTTCTTCTGTATCGACGCATCTTCACCTACAGCTGGGCGAAGCGGGCTATTCAAATCGTCCTGGTCCTTGTGGTTCTCATCGGGATCTGGTTTGTTGTTTCGGTCTGCACGGCTTGCATCCCGCTTGAGGCGTTCTGGAATTGGGGGCTGTTCTTCACGCAAGAGGTCTACTGCCAGCCGGGGAATATCTGGTGGGCAAACGCGGCTTTGCATATCGTTAGTGATTTGGTGATTATGGCTTTGCCGGTATGTCCCCGATCTTTGTTCTGGTGGGTGTTGTTGGCAATAAAATCAAAGCGTGGAATCACTGACACAAAGATATTAGATGCCGGTGCTTTCATCTTTGAAGTTGCCCAGACGTCAAAAATACGCCCTTGTGGGGGTGTTTGCTTTGGGCTTCTTGTAAGTCTTTCACCTCTCAATGCTTCTTGTTTATCTCTTGTCTCTAATCCCATCTGCAGCGTGTGCATAGTCTCTATTATCCGCCTGGTTTACCTCATCGACGTTGTCAAAAAGGCAGGCTACGATGCGACCTACAACTCGGCCCAAATGATCTACTGGACCTCAGTCGAGGTCTCTGCTGCCATTTGCTGCGCCTGCCTCATGACCCTTAAACCTCTCATCCAGAGATTATTTCCCAGACTACTGTCCCCCAACACGGGCAGCAAGACCCAAAGAGAAAACAACAGCCTCGAATGGATCGATCCCATCAGCGGCCACCCCATCCGTCGCGACTCCCGACAGTCCTTCATCAGTCTCGCCGCTCAGCTGGGCCGGAGAGGGAGCCGCCGACCAAGCGAAACATCAGATAAAACCTCCTCCAAGCGCAAAGGGAGCCTTCTTCCCCAGGTGGAAGAACACGAAGGCGGACCATTTGTGAACGACGGGCTGGCAGACTACAGACTGAACAAACCGGTTATGCATGGTGATTTGGAGTCACAACGAACATGCAGTGTTTCTGCCGGTACACGCCGGGGGTCATCGTTACACCCACTCAACACGAGTAGTCACAGCAATGAGGACGACGACGATATCTCACCATTGGACACAAGCGGCGGGAGGTCGCCTGGCCCGGGGAGTTTACGACCACCGCCACAGGCTCGCCTGAGGTTGTCGATACAAGTTACGAGGTCGGTCAAGGTGGAGAAGCACCCGAGGAGTCCACAGCCGGGGGAGGCGCTTGGTGATGCTAGAGTGGGGAGGTCACCGCCACGGGGGAGGTCAGATCATGATGAGGAGGTGGATAGCGATGATGATGATGATGATGATGACTATGACTTGCCTGAGAGCCCGAGGGGGACGAGGATGAGGAGGGTGAGTCAACGGGAGGATAGGGATAGGGATTACAGGGGGGAGAAGGTCGGATCGGTGGCGAGGAGAGGAGGTGTTGGAAGTTCGTAATGAAGTGTGTTGAGGCATCATCGTGGCCTGTTTGTTGATGGCCTTCAACGGTTTTCCTTTGTTTGGTTTTGTCAAACATCCCACGGAGTTAAGGTCTGGATCGGATGGGATGGGTGAGAAAAGAAGGGCCGGATTACGCCCTCTCATGATGAATGGGTCTGTTTTATTTTCACGGGTAGCGAAGGGAATGGGATGATACCAAGGCTTTTTTGTTGTGGGTTTCGAGAGATATCACAATCTATTCTTTTCCATCATCATGGTGCAGCTTCCGGCATCTATCAAACTTTGACCGCACAACGAACTTATCTTCTGAGGCTGCGCTAACCGAGTTGTCTAATTCAGCTCACTGGAGGCATACCGGGCGCGGGCGCGGGCGCGGGCGCGATGACATATTATGGGACATGACATGACATGTTTCGCGGGATGGGTGGAGTTTGCGTCGAGGGAACCCTCTTTTGACGACATTTTTGCATTTTCGCACCCATTCCTGTTTCTTATCTCCGCCAGTGGTGGATTTATGACCGTCCAGAGCTGAATTCGCCCTGTCCGTGACACATCGTCGCCTTACTTTTTTTGGTGGGCTGATTTTGCGCTGGACGCCAGCGACAAGCGACAAGCGAAGCCGCCCGTTGTTGAAATGACATGACAAAACAAAACTTCTGGGTTCATCGACTCACCGGTCTTTCCCCCCTTCCACATTCCGGAAGCGAGACGCAAAAAAGGCCACCAAAGCCCAAGAATCCCTACCTACCTGCAGTCCTGCACTGGCCTGGTCCAACGAAAGAAGCGGGATTTTACTAGCGCCCTTCCAATGCCCTGAAAAGGATGAGGTCTGGCCAGAACTCTCATCGCGTAGAGAGAGTTTAAGCTTTTGCCAAGTACGGGCCAAGCAGAACGTTCGGCCTGGGCGACGGGGATTGGGCGGCTTGGGGGTGAGGTTTCCCGCCGGGCCTCGCCTGGCTTTTAGCTTTTCGTTGATGACTCTGCCCGTTCCAAGCCCGAGATCCCGTTCGGGGTTTGTCAAAGGGTCGCTTTCATCAACTTCTTGGCTGGCAGTTTGGTTACTGGTGGGAGGCTTGGTGGTGTGATGCCGAAGTATGAGCGGTCGGTAAAGGCTTGGATGAAGACTTTTTTCTCTTGGACCAAAGGCTTGCCTTGATCTGGAAGTTGGCGTGAGGCTCGGCGGGTTGGCGGCGGGAGGCTCCTTGGACCTAGAACATGTAGGGCTGACTGCTGGCGTTGATGACGGGAGATGACATCCGGCATGTTCTTGAATCGGATGGTGGTTTGGTGGCTTTCTGCTAGTGTCAACGGTGTTGAGCTGGCTTGTGGGATGGGATGCGCAAAATACAAGATACCTAGTTTTCGATTTTCATCAGTAGTCTCCCAAAAACAAATCGAGACTAGTTAGGAGCGAAGCCATTCAAGAACGATGCCAAAGGTGAGCAGATTGGTGTGAAGGGTCGGTCGTGCTTGTTGTTCAACGAGCGCGACGATGAGGTTCCTGGGGATGCTTGGATCAAAACCGTTTGTTGACAAGACCCCTGAAAATGCAAGGTGTCTGAGCCAGGGTGGTGGTTCCATGGACCCCTACCCTGGGATGGGAGCAAAACACTGAAAAAAAATTCTTGAACTCCTGATGAAAATGCCGTCCCCACCAGCGTTCTCAACACGGTTACAACCGGAGTAGTGTACGGAGATATTTCGGTCTCGTATCTCGATGTCGGTGAGATAAGGGTGGACATTTGTGCGAGACCGGCCACTGCACTTGTCTTGATTTGGGCGACGGCAAGATGGACGATAATCGTCCAGCAAAGGATTTGTCGAAGGAACAAACAACGAGAACTCGACGGAGGGATCAACAACGGTCGAGTCAGGAGGGAATCCCCCACGTTGCTGCCAAATTCCAATGCTGAGGAAAACAGGTTCAAGGTTTGGCGGGTCGGGTCGCTGCCCCTAACGATGGGCGCAGACACGACGTCATCCCAGACATGACAGTCCACCCACCCAAGTCCAACCTCGCATCGCGAACACCCCCACACCGCCCGCAGGAGCAGCTGTTGGTCGGTCGATGAGGCTCCCGAACTCCTTGTTGGGAACCGGCTTCGAGCCCGGCTAGGGACAGTCACGCAAAATCCCTGAAGACAGTCAGTCTAACCAAATCAGGTACTTCATTCTTGGAAGAGTCTTCGAACATTGAAAGCCCCCAAAAACGCTGCAAAAAAACAGCTTTCCAATGCAAGCCCGCCCAAACTCGATTTGAAAAGCTGTATTTTCAACTATCCCTTCCTCATTCAACCCTAACCCTGCACTCCTACACCCATCACAACCACCACCACAACCAGCACTTACAACCAGCACTTACAACCACCACTATAACCACCACCCACAACCACCACCCACCACTTTTGGCCATTAGAAATATCAATAAAAATTATCCGCAACTTCTTGAGGATTGTGAAAGAGGCCGATTACATTAAACACACCTGTTTTTGGGTGCGTTTTGTGGCATTTGTTATGTTGAAAAACTCTTTGGCAATTGCAGGCCAAGTTGTGGGGCATTCTTCCAGATCTGGTTAGCTGACTGTCTTCAGGAGTTTTGGGTGACTGTCCCTAGCCGGGCTCACCGGCTTCGGTGCTGACCATGTCCTGCAGGTACAACGCTACATGGCCGGGGCTGGCGCGACGGACGATGAAGATGTTTGGTTCAGGGTTTGACTTTGAGCCATGGTGGCCACAAGATCGAGGATCCCTGGGTGATGAATCGGTCAGCGCCTGATGCCGTACCCACACCATCCGTCAATTTCGCCGAGGGTCCCCTGTGAGGCTCTTCTTCCCAACCTGATTCATGTCTGTGCTGTGAGGGCACTTGAGGCCGACTTTTGACAGCCGCATCTTGAAATGGAAGCCGGCGGTTGAAAACCATCTCATTCAGTGTGCCCACTTGGGCCACTCTGCCATCACCACCTTATCTTCCACTAGCCTGGGGAAACTAGGCGACCTGCGATCTGTCAAAAATGGCCTGCCCCAGGCGCTCGCAGGTCTTGGTACACCGGCCCCAACCAAGACGCTCGATGCCCATGGTTTGGTCATCCACCCGCCCAATTCCGTCTTCCACTTTGCCAAGGTGACGGGGATCTTGAGCCTCCAGCACTCCACAGAAGCGTGTTCCATAGTGACCGAATCTTGCGGGGGGTGTCCGCTTGTTCCTTTTCCTTCTTAAAGTCACGAAGCCGCCCCGTCACCGTCGTCGTCCGAACAACTCCGCACCCCCCCTTCCAACCAACCCTTTCAAGCTGTCCTGTCATCTCAACTGGACAGACAGCCCTTCTTCCGTCCCCAACCTTTTATCCCATCCTCACCCGTCCGGGCCCCAGCCAGTCCATCAACACCACCAGAAGACTGTCATCGACGTCAGCCCCAACCGACAAGATGGCTGTCACACACGTCCACGTCGACAACATGGCCAACATGGCCGCCTACACGCCCAAAGAGACAGCAGAGTTGATGTCTCGGATTGGCGCCGTGAGAGGAAGAGCACGACCCGACAAGATCTTCTTCTCTGCCTTCATGGCCGGCTGCCTCGTCAGCTTCACCTCGGCCTCGGCCGTCATCGCCACTGCCTCCCCATGGTTCCAAGAAAACGCCCCCGGCCTGATCAGAATGATCAGCGGCTTGATCTTCCCCAGCGGTATCGTCATGATCTTGATCTCGGGCTCTGAACTCTTCACTGGTTCCAACATGATCACCGGCATTTCTTGGATGCACGGAAGGCTGCCGCTGAAGAAGCTGTTGTTGCATTGGTTCCTGTGCTTCTGGGGCAACATGGCTGGCGCTTTGTTCGTCATGTCCATCATTGTTGGCTGTAGGTTTCATCTCTTTGATCTGGCCTTGTCCCGAATGTGCGTTAACTTTGGTGTTTCTTTCCAGACGGTGGTGTCTTCGACAATGAGATCTTCAAGAAGCAGGCTATTGCAAACGCCCAACTGAAACAGATCACCCCTCAATGGCACCAAATCTTCCTGCGCGCCATCGGTTGCAACTGGCTGGTTTGCCTGTCTTGCTATCTCGGTCTTCAGGCTAAGGATGTGACGTCCAAGGTTGCGGGCATGTGGTGGCCCATCTTCGCCTTCGTCACCATGGGACTGGAGCACGTTGTCGCCAACATGTTCTTCATTCCCATTGGCATCTTCCTGGGCGCGCCTGGTATCAGTGTTGGCCTTTACATCTGGAAGGGTATGCTCTCTCCGTGGTCCTTTTCGTACCTGACCGTCGTCTTTTCATATACTAACTCCCACCGTATAGGCCTCATTCCCACCACTCTCGGCAACATGATCGGTGGCGGCTTCTTCTGTGGCTTCTTCTACTTCTACATGCACCTTTGGGGAGAGGACCCTGTTGCCGTCGACGGTGTCTACTACCAGCAGCCAGAGCGCTCTCTGGAGGAGGGCAACCTATTTGCCCTCCGCAGCGGTACTATTGTCGAGGACCGCGGTGGCAAGAGCAGCAACTCCAGCGGCGAGTTCCAACGCACTGCTCAAGCACCTACGACTGTGACCACCAACAAGGTTCAGTAGGTGAATAACGACGTTACGATTGCTGTTTTTTACGCCAAAAAAAGTTGAGAGATTTGAAGCCTAGCTTTTCACGCACTGCTTGAGGCGTTATGGCGATATTGGAGTTCCAGTCTTTGATGAAAACGGGGGAAGAAGCGATGCCGGGGAAGGTTTGAGCCACAGAGGGAAGACAGCAGCGTTCAAGGGAAACCAGCCTTGTTTCGCCTCCAGTCCAGCCCGTGTCACCCCCATACCGATGTCTCCGAGACGCATTATTCCCGCCGCGAAGTTTGGATTTTCGAGCAAACGAGTTGTTTGTCGGAGTTGGGCTGTTCGTTTCTCTCATCACATTGCCTTGTCAGCGCAAAAAAGACGATAAGGTACATACCTTCGATCTGCTTGACATACCTATCGACGTTCTCTTGCAGGCTCTTGCAAATGCATTTGACCAAAAACGAGGAGGACCGGAATAGCCTGAAGGTGCCCAGAGCGATGTGTTCTGGCTGGCACGGCCGGTGTGGTAATGGGCTGGAGCTGGATTGGCAGCCTCAGAGAAGAGCACCGGCGAGGCCAGGCGAGTAGCATCCGGTGGGAGGAACAGGCCAGGGCCAAGAGCTTCGAGCTCTTCCGAGAGTTTAATCGGCACCATCACGGCCGATTCTCGAGACGAGACCCGGCTCTTCAGGGCCCATGAGCTGCCTCGACGGTGCACCGGGTCCCCTATTTTTGAGTTGTACATAGCGTGCGCTGCCATAAATAGGATCAAATTTATCAATTACTATCAACCTGTCGCATGCAATCACACCGGCAACGTCGCGAGCAATTCACCCCAGATATTGGGGACCATCTGCAGGTCAGAGAGGGTAGGTAGTCTAAATGTTGTTTCTCGGCCGGTAACCTCCTTACGTGTGCTTCTCGACAGATAGATAGGTATCTACTGACAGTGGACCAGAACGGATCGGCGAACAGCCCAAACACATGAAAGGATGGCCCGAGGGGAGATATGACGTCGCATTCGAATAATTAAGCTTGCGGAAATGACCTCCGCGTTCCTTTTCTTTCCACGCTGCATCTCTCCCGTTTTGCTTGCAACGCCACGCCCGCATATCCCGAAGGTCGATGGGAGGCCCAGCCAGGAACAACGGCGACAAAGCGACACCCAAGAAGGTCCAGACAAGCAACACAGGTGTGGCAGAGGCAGCATCGGGTTGAAATGTTGTGTCCACAGGTGGCGCGACAGGGAGGCGAGGGGGGCGGCTGGTTGACACGCTGGAGTAATATACCGATATATATCACCTGGAGATTAACCCACATGCATTGGTTGCATGTCAAATAGAGGGGGCCAGACAAGTTCCCGGTTGCGTGCCTTCTTCCTGTCTTGGACACACGGATGATATCCGACCTTCTTTTATGCATAGTTTGAAACTGCCAAAAAACACTTTATCAAAGGAATTCTCCCACGAATTCCTTCTTTTCTGCTCTGTTCCCCCTGGTGTCCTATTTTTGGCACACTTGGGCTTTTTTTTTAATTTGAAGAGACACAGTCTGTTGCCAATCCGGGCACTCGGTTTCGCGGGTTGCAATTTGGATAAATGGCAAAAGCTCCGCTACACCCAAGACCAGAGAAAACTCACACTGTTCAACCAGACCACACACGCAATGCCCGAGACCCAGACCTTTCGGCGAACCACCCGATTGACATGCTTGTGATGGAGAAAAAAAGAGATCTACCAGGGTGTGGCAAAAGGCAAAAATGGCGAAAAACACGGTAGACGGGATGAAGCAGCAAAAGAAGGCGAAAATCGTAATGGTAGTGGTCTCCTGTCAGTCACCTAATCAATAGAAACCCCATCACGATATCCCGTCTCCTTGGCCCGGTTCCGCGCATATAAGTAACGGGCTTTGACCTCATTCTTTTTCTTGACAGTTCAACTCGTCCCCAATCATCACCATCCAAACACAAAACAAGCTTAAATCCTTCCCCCCCATATCCACCTTTTCCAACCCCGGATTTCTCTGTCTCCATTCATCCCCGCACATATCCCCCAGATTCTCTCAGATACCCCAGATTATCACCACAATGGGTCTCCTCACAACAGCCACCGCCCTCCTCGTCGCCGCCGCCTCGGTGGTCAACGCCGACGTGGCCGCCGCTCCGGCCGCCCCAGCTGCCATCCCCCGCATCACCTCACTCACCTTCTCCGGCCCCGGCTGCGTCCGCGACCCAAAGCACACCGGCGGCCTGTCTGACCCAACCTTTTCCTTCTCCAACTTTGCCTCCTCCCTCCCCGGCACGACAAGGACGCTCAACTGCCAGGCCCACCTCCAGGCCACCGGCGCCTCCCCCGGCTGGCAGGTCGCCGTCAAGACCAACGTCGTCAAGGGCAACGTCTACCTGACCCCCGGCACGAGCCTGGACTATTTCACCACTGTGTTTTTCAGCCAGGATGCTGCCAAGACTGTATGCCCCCCCCTTTCCCCTTTTCCCAATCAACTTGTAAACCTGGAACAAATCACTAACATAGAAAAAAAAAACAGGGTACTGTCCGCGGGCACATCGCCGCCAACGAAAAGACCATCGACCAGGCCGTCACGCTGGTGAGCAACACGGGCGCGAACAAGGTCTGGTCCCCCTGCACGGGCTCCGACGGGTCGATCGGTATCCTGAACGTCAACTTCCGGAGCGTGCTCAACGGGGACAGCAAGGCGTACTTTGAGGCGCTGACGGAGAATTGGGATCTGGAGTGGAGGAAGTGCTAGATACCTACCTACCTTACCTTGTTACCTGGTACCCTCCCAGTAATAAAAGGGAGAATGGTCGTGTGAATTTTTTTTCTGAGCGTTTTCTTTTTTTCCTTTTCATTTTTGGTTAATAAGGTATGGACCTTTCTTTTGTTTTGGGGTTTGGGGTGGGGGTGCAAATGCCAAATTGCTGGCACGTGGTGGGAGAGAAAGGAAACGGAAGTGGAACTTCAATTGAATTGGAGGGGGTGGGGAAGGGAAAAAAGAAAAATATATGGCAGGTGAAAAGATCATATCACCGTAGAGAAAGAAGAATAAAAACTTGATTTTGAATACCTAAAGGTACTTGCTTAGTAAGGGTGCAATTATGGGTGGGGGTGCAGTGTAGAGGGTGCTGTGGTTTGTGGGAATGCCTTCGTCAACAACAGGAGTTGATCACGGTGCAGCAGCAAAGAGTAAATTGAGGGAGGCATGTTGCTCGAGTGCAATCAATGGCTGTGGATGGTTGGGGACGATGCAGTCAGTCACATGACGTGGTGGACTGGCCGCTTGCTCCATGGGGTTATAGATTCCAGGTTTGGATCCAAAATTCAACGGGGACGCCCGCTAGGTGGTATGGTGTAGTGGTAAGAGGTGTTGCTTCGCAATATCTCTTGGCCACACCCGGAGAAACTACGAGCTCTGGACCATTGGTCTGGTTGGGGTAGTTTCGATGGCACGATCCCACCGAGACATTACGCTCCGCTGGCTAGAACTGACGAGTTCGACCCCAGTCGGGGCGGAAGTCTTTTGTCTTTTTACTCAGCATACCCACTCAAATCTACCTACCTTCTTAAAGGTGGAAAGAATTCTTGGGCAAGGCTGAGAGAAGAAGAAAAGGTCGAAAACCAACACTGCGAGCTGGACTCGAACCTGGTGCTATCGGAGCCAGGAGTCTGGAGCAAGTCGGTGGTAAGGCCTCGAGATCGACCCAGACTCGGTCTAGAACTTTTTGCAGTGTTGTCTACCGTAACCGCCCAACCTTATTTACAAGCTTTTAGCACTGCAACCACTGACATGTCATGAAATAGCACAAGATGCCTGTTGCAACGCGTATTATTGAGGTTTTGCTACGCAAATTACTGCAAAAAAGTGTCAAATCCATGATTGACATTCCAGACTTGGGCAAGTCGCATTTTGTGTTTGAGTTATGAATCTGCGGAAGCAATGTTGTTTTGAAACGTGCTTACAAATATCTTAACAGGGGTTCAAGTTCCTGATTTTGCTGTTTGAGTCTGTCTTTGCCCGTGCTGGCGAGACTGGTGATTCGGCCCTAAGCGAGGCTGTCCTCCAGATCACTGCCGTGCTGCCACGACTCCGGCTTGCCGAATCCGCCGCGCCGTCCCCCGACCTCCCGCGCGTGTCTGGGCCACCCAGCAGCGCTTACTTGCGCAGGTAAAACAAGAGAATGATCATCTGAGCTTGGAGGTTTATCGTCCAAACTTGGATGGTGATTATTTGATCTTGCAAGCCGCCCGTCTGAATTTAGCACTAGGAAGAGAAGGAACAAAGAAAGCCAGGCACATGCTACCAGGGCTGGGGAGGAGTCATAATAGCTCTATATTGGGTCACCAAGTCGTCGACTTGGAAGATGTGGTGGAAATGTACTCGGGAAGAGGTCTATGTAAAAGGTGGTCAGGTGGTAGCGAGATTACTGCACGACAGATAGTATGGATGACCGGTGTTTTATTACCATCGCTGATGGAATTTATGTATACGAGGTAGTAGACTCTCAAGGTAGTTTCATAGATGCAGAAAAGCTCGGTTAAATTGTTGAGATTACAGAATTAAGGTTGACCTCACGTGCGGATGCCCTGAACCCGTGGCGGGAGGTTGTGGTGCAGAACTATTTGGTTAACATGGAGGGAATTGTAGAAGTATAAAAGCAAAGTGAAGCGAGAAAGTTACAAAGTTTTATATACTGTTGAAAGCCGTCGTGTTAATGCAGTGCAATGACGTGGTAGGCTGCCTGCTTCCTCCATGGGGTTATAGGTTCCAGGTTTGGGTCAGAATTTCAACAGGGACGCCTGCCAGGTGGGATGGCGCAGTGGTCTGAGGAGTCATGCCTGTACTTCGGTGCAGTCAGCTCTCTTATACCTAAAGCTGTGCCTAGTACCCACCGAGACAGTACTCTGCGCCGGTGAGAGCTGACGAGTTCGAACCCCGCGTGGCCGAAGTCTTTTGCTTTTTATTTGGGAACGCTCCGACTTCTCATAATGGAAAATTTTATCAGGTATATATCATAAAATGATGTTAAGAAGCCCACATAATAACATCCATCATCTCAGGTCTCAGTTGGAGATCATGGACCTAGCTGGGGACTGTCAGGTGTAAGAAGGGGGAGTTGGAGCTTAACATGTCTTCAAGTTTGAGCAAATAGAAGCTCAATGTCATTTTATGTATTATTGTATGTAGGTGTGAGAAGATAGAAAAGCAGGCCGAGGTCTGGTGTGCCAATGACGAAGATATGGCTCTGAATATAGCTCTTCTTAGTGAAGACTTTGCCTTCGTGAAGATACCTATCTTCGGACTTCCACCCCGACTTGCCACACATGCCACTACCTGGATAACGCTGACACTATTCATATCGAGTTGACTGTTATCTTATCTGGTTGATAAGAGATTGAAGATGTCACCAGCCCAGGTTGACACTTCCGGGCATCGTGACTGGCTACTTGCTCTGCTCACCCCCGGGCCTGCCCCCCCGCTTCAGGCGGTTGCTCTTTGCCATTTTTTTCACCAAGAAAAGGGTTTGTTGACTGCAAAATTCGATCTTGTGGGCAGGGCATGGTCCATGCTTCTTGTCTCCCACTTTTCTGCCCTGCTTTTGCAGTCTCTCTCTGCCAGCCCTTTTTTGCGATTTCTTCCCTCCCCACACCACACCATCACCGACCTCGCCCTCTTCACTTTTCCGCCCTCGCTCTCATTTCTCGAGGTTTGTCAATGCTTTCGTGCAATCAAAAGAAAACAGACTAACAGCCAAATCTAGACGAACAAAAAAAAAGTCGAAGATGTCGAACCAAGGCACCCACGGTGGTGAAAACCAAGGCCAGCCCGATGGTGACGGGCACCAGGGATTTGGCGAGTTGAGTTGGACCATTCCGGTCATTCCGGGTGGGACAGCCAGCTTTCCCATCCCAAGCCTCGGTATGTCGTGTTCCTTCGATCTTTCGATCGTTTGTTTTGTTCCTACTTTGATCCCTTTGATGCTAACGTTTTCATCCCATCAACAGGTGTCCAAGTCCAGATTTCGCCGCTGGACAGCGCCTTTGCCCGCGCCGGCGTGATCGGTGGTTCGGTTCCAAACGGGACCACCATGCAGATCACCGCCGTGCTCCCGCGAGCTGTCGCCGCCCTCCCGCGCGCCGAAGTCGTTCCCGCGCCCCCGCCGTCCGCGCCCGCGCGAGCATCGCTGCCTCCTCAGCAGCGTTTGCTCGCGCATGTCAAGCATGAAGATGCCCGTCCGAGCTTGAGGAATGTTCCGGATGGATCTGTTGATGTTTCAGTGTGGCACACAGAGGTTGAGGATCCTGACCTGGTCCTCAATGCCGATGTTGGTTCTGTTGTTGAGACACCTGGGTCGGCCCTTGAGGCTTCTGTTCCGGTTATGGAGGCAGAGGTTTCTTTTCCGGTGGTTGAGACTTCTGGGTCTGGTGGCAAGTCTTCTGCCTCTCTTGGGGAGTCTTCTGCCTTTGGAAAGCCTTCTGCCTCTCTTGGCGAGATCCAGGGGGAGCCTGGCTCATTTCCAGAGGGATCTGGCGCAATCCCGGAGGGCTCTGGCGCAGTTTCTGAGAGCTCTCTCTCAGCCAGTATGGTCTCGACATTGGCCGCTGATAGTCTTGGCCTAATCAACCAGGGTTCTGGCCCGGGGGATCAGGGTTATACCTCTGTCAACAAAGTCCTCGGCCGTCCTGGGAATACCAGTACCTCTGTCAGTGAGGCTTCCCTCTCTGCCAATCCGCCTTCTACCTCGATCATCCAGCCTTCCGCCTCTCGATCACTTACTGGAGTATCTCCATCGATTACCACGAGCTCTCCGTCAGCTGCTTCGGTACCGAAAGCTTCGCGCCCCTTCTCAAAAGGCAAAGCCCCTGAAAACAACTCCCCGTCGTTCGCCCATGAAAACAATGCCAAGCGTCAAACTGTTGCCACGGCAACCAACATCACAACGACGCCCTTGACCACTGTTGCGACTCCCACTGCTGCTACCTTGCAAGGTAGCAGTCAGCCACCGTTCTCTACCCCAAGACCTCAAAATGTCCCCGAAGCACCCCCCGCCCTCTTGAGTTTGTTGAGAGTCAGGGAGTCCAAACTGCACTCAAACATCGCTCAGCTGAAGGACGAGATGTCCAAGAAGGAACAGGTGGTGAGAAACTCCAAAGCACCCAGCGTCAAGAAGATCTCTGAGCTAAAAGCTCAAATTTCCGACTTGGGTGAGAAGCTCAGAATGATGGAGAGCCACGCAAACCTATTCTCGAAAGATGAGATTAATGAAGTTCACAACAAGCTCTGCGATAGCAACGGTGCACTGAAGACGTGGCAGGCAAAGAGGGATAGGATCAACATGCAATATAACAGCATGTATGAGAGGATTGCTGAGCTGCGTCGCTATATACCCAGTCTCGAAGTGGAGTTGAAGACAGTAGTCCAGGAAATTACCAAGTTGACCGGAGAGAAAGGGCTCGGGGTAATTAGCGCGCCTCTTTCAACTGCGCCGAAGATTGCTAGCCAGGAGGCGGATCCCCATCGCAACACAATCGTTGTTAAAAAGGAGAAGCTTGGCCACTTTGAAATGCGGAGGCTGAACAGCGAAAAGAGAGCCCAAGAGAGACTGAGGATAGAAAAAGAGAAAAAGGAGCTTGAGGATCTGAAGGAAAAGTGCGAAGAGGAAAAGAGGAAGGTCCAAGAGGAGCAGTTGAAGAGGCAATTGGAGTCAGACAGACGCCTCTCTGAGTTGAGCAGGCAACAGGATGTCCAGATGAAGCAGGATATGCAGAGAAATGCCAAGAGGAAGAGAGAGGAGGAGAATTGGAAACAGCAGGAAGAGGAGAGGTCCATGAGAGATGAGGAGAGGAGGAAGAGTCGATTCGCGACTCATGATCAGGAGGCGGCGCGCTGGCAGCGTATGGGAGGCGGTGTCAAGAAGACTGTAGGTGCAAATGCGGACCATCATCGCCGAGGCCGGGATCATTCCGGGAATCATGAGCGAGGAAGCTCATCCCGTGACGCTCGCCAGCAATTTGAGCATTATGGCGAGGAGAAGCACCACCGTCAAGCTCAAAACAAGGACCAGCAGCATGAAAACCACCAGCGTCATCAGAGCTCGGAGCATGGAAGTCATTATGGGAGTCAAGTTTCTGAGCATCGCGGTACCACGGCTCTTCAGGGTTTGGGATATGTAAACCCCACCGACCGTCAGAATTCTGAGCGTGGAAGTCGCAATGAGAGACAGCGTTCTGAGCATCGTACACAGGACAAGAGCAATCGCCGTTAGGAGGCAGAGCCGAAGCAGCATCACAGAAGCTTGGGAGAGCTTCACACTGTCAGGAATCATGGGAAATGCAGCGATATAGGCAGTTCACTGGCTGCAACAAGTAATCTGGGGGTTATTGGTGTTTAAAGGGAAGGCGTGGCTTGTTGCTTTGGTGGCACATGAGGAGGATACTGTTGACGTATTGTTTGGGAAACATTGGTATTTATAAGGTGATGGGACACGGTTGGTGGAGGGTCTGGACTGCATAGGATTGCATAGATGTTTTCGCTTATTGTACAATAGTTATTGTAGTCTCTTGTAGATATAAAGTCTGTATTATTACACCATGGTTTCCCGTGATAAATAGGGGCAAGTAAACAAACAATGGAAGCACGTCAGGGTTGCTGATTAGAATATGGGATGGTAGATGTAGAAGGAGTCTTTTGACCTGTGGTGTTCTTTTGGATGATATGTAGAAAGTCCACTTTGTTGTTGATAGATGTTAAAAGAAACCTGATTACGGTAATGATCCTGACGTATGGGTATACATGTCTTTATTTCAGTAACAACGGTGGTAGCAGCCAAGATCGACAGTCACAGGCAGGATTTGAAGCAGGGTCTTCTTTTTTCCTTTGCACCTGATGAACTGCTTTACCACTTGATTTCAAGCGACAATATGGTGCTTCTATTACTTGGACACCAGCTTAGGTGGTAGGGTGGCTAGTGGTGCGAAATTAAACCGAACTACTGATGCTCCAGAATAGGAACCTGACCCAGTGAAGGCTTTACATTGATAACTGGGTACTAGATGTGATGGGTAGTGTCTGAACGACTATCATGAACCACAAGTCTAAAACTTCCCGTCTGAGCTTTATCGCGGCCCTGGTGTATATCTTCGCTCTGTTTGGGACGAGCGGTGAGATCAGCCTCTCCGCCGTGCGGATCATGCATCGTTGCAAGGGCGGCTCCAGCCTCTTGCGGGCTTGTCCTGAGATCAGATACATCTCCATCGGCACTGGAGAGAATACGTCGTGGGTGAACGGTTCTCTCCGCCGTGCGGATCATGCATCGTTGCAAGGGCGGCTCCATCGGCACTGGAGAGAATACGTCGTGGGTGAACGGTGCTTGATCGGGGGAGCTCATCTCAGTTTCTATGGGGGATATCGTAAGTAAGCGGTCGGTGCCGTGGGAAAATCACCGCAGCCAAGCGAATCCTTTCGTTTACAAGCGAAGCTGTATATATAAAGGTTAAGCACAGCACTGTGTGGTGTGCTTGCCATGAATCCTTCAAATATGTAACATCAACCTCTTTGAGTACCTAGTAAACGCAATGTCCCGCCACGGACCATGTAAGTTGCAGATGAAAACATGCACAACGAGATACGATACTCAGCAGATCAGTCATCTTGAGTTCAATAGTTACACTGACCTATGGTAGGAGCAGCATTTCTTACGGCCATCTGTCCTGTCCTTGACCCTTTCTCCCTTGAATGAAACTGAGAGGCGTCAAGCTTGGAAAACTTGTCTCGTTTATTTCTAATAGCAAAGAGCGGTGGCAACGAATCCGGGGCTGGGGCTTCCTCACACCGCACACTCTCGGAAGGTGAAATTGAGATTGAGGTGGTGTGCAGACAAAGCTTTACATCCATCATCTGCAAGGCATCTTGGATGGTTGGACAGGAACCAGTGAGCGACCAAGAGTTGCAATTGTTTCATGGAATGGAGGTGTGGGGGAACAGAAGGATGCGAAAGCTTTTAGAAGGATGCATAATGGATGGGTCACATGGAAATTGTTCCGCCTGTCTTGGTTCTCGGACATTGTCAGCTTGACAGCTACCGGTGGGTGGGAGCAATGGATCCGTCTGAGGAGCGAACGGCCGGGACGGGGGCACTCAAGTGAGGGGTTTGACGAGCGGCAGGCAATAAAAAGCCTGTTTCTCGTGCAGAAACCACCAGCTTGTACGGCTTGAGATGGTCGAAATTGCCCCTTGACCGGTTGTGATTTCTTCGAGTAGCACTTGCAGATTACCCAGTCACAAAGGCTCAGCCTCCCTTGCTGGACCTGCGGTATTTACTTCCATCTTTCGTTGTCATTGCCTTGTCAAACGGTGACCAGGAGCACGGCGGGCGGTGCAGACCCGGGACAAGAGCTCCATGTGTGAAACGGAGGGGTAGCTCTCTGGGTTGGTGGGATGATAGCTCTGACTAGTGGGAGAGCTACCCGCGAGAAGCTTTCAGTTCATTGGGGTGGCCACACCTCAGAATAATGCCCAGAGAAAGGCAGGCGCCTCCCACGGGAGGCTACATCGAGGTGGCCAGCCACACCGGTGTTTGTTGCACATCTCGCCATTGCCTACCACAGGCTAGGTACCAGGCGGCTCTCCACAACTGCACCACAGAGCTTTTCGCCTCGAGAAGCGTCAGCCAGCTATCAAGATCGACATTTGCGTCGACCTCGACCACATAACCGCTGGCAGTAAAGATTTATTCTTTTCTGTCTCACCAAAAAACGAGGCCCAGTGTGACCGAAAATGATGGTTTGCAGGCCTGCAGGCCTGCAGCATGCCATACCACCCATCCCAAGGACGTGCTGCATACTGCATGCAACAAGATCGACAATTCGAGAAAACCTTGATGGCCGGCAACAATTGTCCATTCTCAGAGCTGACCAGTAACACTCTCGGATTCCTCGATTCATCATGGCTGTGTCTTGTAGGGTTGCAACGGCGGTGCTTGTGCCGATGCATCGACGTCCGATATCACACCCACACTTCACACAGCACAGTTGCCCGCCGCGAGAGACCACTCAACCATGGGGGCACCCCCATGTTGGATCTGCATCACCCTCCAGTTACACATGGCGGGTATTTTCCAACCATGGTTTTCACTGATCCAAAGGCCCTATGGAGAAGCATATCGATGATTGCCACACACGCGCAGTGAGCAACTGACCCTCCCTCGTCTGGTCCCCCACCATGAAGATGGCCTAGATTAGTGACAAGGTACCTAGGATTCACGCTAACCCTTGAGAGCTAGAACCTCCTTGAGACATTCTCTACATGCGAGGTTCTCTCCTGTACCATCTAGTTTGTGGCAGGCAAGATAAGGTGCCGCCCATACTGCTGCTCACGTCTTCCGCAGTACGGTGCATCATCCGCCATCCGACATACCCCCTTTCACTACACCCACTACCCACCATCTCACCGCTTTCCACCGGTCGATGGCGAACCAGGCCATCTCGTATCCACGTCAACAGGTCGGTCGCCAGCCTACCTGGTATTTAAAGCTACCATGGCCTTTCACCAGGCCTTGGTGCCAGAACTTTCCTCACGGTGGTCTCGGGCTCTTGTCGGCGTGGTTAGGTTGGCTTTGGTCTCAACAAACCCAGGCAGTGTGCTTGTCAACTCTTTCACAACTCCAAAACCGCCGCTGCCCCTGAGCCCATTCCCACTTCTTCCCAATGTCACCGGCACAGCCCATCAAGTTCAAGCCCCGTCATGACCGCTTGTTGGAGGCTTCGGCATTCGTCTCCAACTCGTACCTATCCTCGTCGCCCATTGCGCAAGAGATCCTAGCCAGAGATATTGCAGAATGCTGCGATGACTACGGAACCCATGACTGCCGTTGTGGGCACGACTTCGAAGATGATGTCGACTTCGAGACAGAGGCTCTGGAGGTGACCAGCAGCCAAGGCTCACCATTTGCACCGAGACCTAGTGGTGTAGCCTATGGCACCTTGAGGCCTATCATCACGACTGAGACAGCTGCAAGCTCAGATGTCACGCTCTCTCGTGATGCCGAGAGAAGTCTACTTCGGGACAATCACATCCTCCCGCCCAAGCATCGCCGTCGACTTGCAGAGCCACCCTGGAAGCAGATGTACCGACGGATGTTCAGTACCAAAGTACCCCAAAGCGAGGAAGTCGGCCCCATCATCTCAGCATCCTCCACAAAAGCCCTCGAGAGCACCCCTTTGCTTCAAGAGATCTATTTTGACCCGCCGTCCCCGACCGAGAGCGAGGAGATAAACCGATGGGAAGCTGCGGTCGCTGCCAATGTCCTCAAAACAACCTGGCAACGCGAAGCCCAAACTCTGACACAATACTCAAGATCGTTGATCGTCACGTTCCTCCTTCACTACTCGGTTACCGTTACAAGTGTGTTCACCGTGGGTCGAATTGGTCGTCTAGAACTTGGAGCCGTCAGCCTTGCCACCATGACTGCCAATATCACCTGTTATGCCCCCGTACAAGGCCTCTCGACTTGTCTGGACACGCTGTGTGCGCAAGCCTACGGATCTGGCCACAAACACTTGGTCGGATTGCAGCTGCAGAGAATGACATATCTGCTGTGGATGATTCTGGTTCCGATTGTTACCTTGTGGTGGTTCTCGGGAAGCGTGCTAGCCTCCATCATTCCAGAGCCCGAGACGGCTGCATTGGCTGGGCTGTATCTTCGGGTACTGATTCTCGGGACACCTGGCGTTGCGGCCTTTGAGAGCGGCAAGCGTTTCGTACAGGCTCAAGGTCTGTTTCACGCAACAACTTTTGTTCTGCTTATTGGTGCGTCGGTCAACATTTTCGCCAATTGGTTCTTTGTGTGGAAAATGGGATGGGGATTCACCGGCGCCGCTACAGCCGTTGTCTTCACACAGAACCTTCTGCCATTTCTGCTTTTCCTCTACGTCCGATTCATTGAAGGCATCGAGTGTTGGAATGGGCTCACCCGACGAGCTTTCAGCAACTGGGGTAAGGAACCCCCTTTTCGCACACTCGCCCTCGCCCCCACAGCACTCTGGTAACGGATTTTCCATGCTGACCAACATCAATAGGGCCAATGGTCAAGCTTGCTCTACCTGGAATGATCATGGTTGAAGCACAGTATTTCGCCTTTGAGGTCCTCACATTGGCTGCCAGTCAATTTGGCAGTGCGCATCTTGCCGCACAAAGCGTCGTTGTCACAGTAACTTCGACAACGTTCAACATCCCCTTCCCACTTTCCATCGCAGCCTCAACACGCGTGGCAAACCTAATTGGAGCCAGACTGAGTGGCGCTGCAAAGACCAGTGCCAAAGTGGTACGTAGCACCTATTATCTGGGTGCTTTTTTTGGCATCGTCAGTGGCCAATAGCTAACCCCTTGATAGGCGCTCGTGGCTGGCTGTCTGGTGGGACTTTTCAACCTCACCCTGCTCAGCAGCCTCCGGTTCAAGATTCCGTACCTCTTCACCAAAGACGAAGAGGTTGCAGCTATCGTGTCAGAAGTGCTGCCCATATGTGCTGTGCTGCAGCTGTTCGACGCTTTGGCAGCAATATCCCACGGGCTTCTCAGGGGTATCGGGAGACAAAGTATCGGTAGCTTCACCAACCTCGGCTCATACTATCTTGTCGCATTGCCCGTCTCGTTCTCGACTGGATGGGTTCTTGGATGGAAACTGGAGGGGCTTTGGTTTGGCATTGCCATTGGCCTAGCAGTGTGAGTCTTCCAAACCGGTCAAGTTGTTGTTCAATCAGAATTTCGAACTAACAAACCACACAGGGTTTCGAGTGTAGAGCTCTGGTACCTCTACCAGGCCAATTGGGATCATGCAGTAGAAGAGGCCGAGATGAGAATGCGTTCTGATGATGTTTGTTATGGGGAGTTTAAATGAGGGAAAAGCGTTGCGGTTTGATGACCGGTGGCGGTATTGTTGAATGATTTTCTCAAGGGACCATGTTATATCCCTGCACATGCAACCCAGCTGGGTTTGATAGAAATGTCACAGTTGTCAGTTTATTAATTCAATGTATTTATTTGAATGGTGCTTGGTAAAAAATAATGTCGTAATGCGCTCAAACAAGAGTTGATGAAAAGTCAAATCTCTGAGGACAAAATCTCGCTCCAAACTTGGAACCTATAATAACCCCATGGATCAAGCAGGCATTCCATCACATCATATAAACTGCATCAACGCCAACGCCTTCCGGCTGGGATTGGCAACCCTGTTGATTTCTCCCTTCACTCTACTATCATATTTCCACATCGCGATTATTGGTCAGTTGTTATTGTGAAAACAGCATTCCTTCAAGTAAAGGGGCAGAACCAGGGCATAAAATAAAAAGTAAGTCCGGAGTTGCCTTTGGACTAGGGTCTGCTGAGATGGTGATTATTGCAAAGTTTGTTGCCGTCTTTTCTCTTTTCGGGGTTGTTTAATGTAGACTTTCGTTGAAATATTACCTGAGTTTCCTTGGAAGAGTAGCAGTAAACGGCATTTTTAATTATTATGTAGCTGTTGCGAGGGACATGATTGTGCTTGTTTGAGCTTCTGCCACGATCTTTATACCAAGGTAGATATATCGCCGTTACTTTGTATATGTAGTCTTTCTTTTGGATATGCCGATATCTCTCTCTTTCCTTTTGTTTCATGTTTCAAACACTTCCTTATCATGCATTTCAATACGAGGCGTTACACAAAATGCATCCGGTTTGAGAGGATAATATTCCCAGGGGCGTTGCGGTAAATTCCTACATCTAATCAACAAAACAAAAAGAACTCTGATTCTTCACTCTTCAGACATGGAAAACATATAAACTCGTCTTCGTAACATCCAAAACCACCCCCCCATCTTCACCAAGGTCACCTTGCCTCAAAACATCTCAAAAACAGCCGCCATCAAAGACAGCCCAACCCCCATCTGCAAAGCCGTTTCACCCACGGGCACAGCCCCCGCAGTGAACACCGTCGAGGTGGTCGGGGAGGGAACCACCCCGGTGCCAGACGGATGCGGCTGCGTCGAGTTGGACGGCTTGCACGGGTCCAGCGAGCTCCCGATTTGCACGGCAAAAAGCCCCGACGACTTCGAACCCCCCGCCGACGAGACCTCAATGGTATAGTTCCCACCCGAGAGCGCGGTGTACTCCAAGACCGCGACGCCGGTGGTGTCATCGGTAACAGTAGACTTGATCTCGGTGGACTTGCCGGATTCCTTCAGCGTAGCCTTGAGGGAGATGTTGTCAATGGCCGTGACGGTGACGTTGAACGCTTCGTTGGTCTGGGCAGCGTAGGAAAAGGTGGTGAGGCTTGTCTGGGAGAGCATGCCCGCTGTCTTGAGGCCGGGCAAGAGGGGGACGCTGCCTGTCTGGGGGGCGCCGACTAGGCCGTTGAGGAGGGCTTGAGCAACGAGCTTGGAGGTGTCCTCTGCCGTGTTGACTGTCGTGAAGGTGCCGCCTGACTGGAGGATGGCGGAGGTGATGCGGGAGTCTTGCTCTTCTGCGTCGACGGAGAGGAAGCCGAAGGAGACGCGGATGCCGGCTTGTTGGGCGCGGTTGATGGAGTCGATGGTGTCGGAGATGAGGGAGGGGGGGTCGTCGGCTCCGTCGGTGAGGACGAAGATGCCCGCGTTGTCGGGTTTGTTTCCGGCTCTTGTGAGCTCGTCGAGGGCGGCAGAGATGCCACCGCCGATGAAGGTGCCGCCGTTGGCCGGGATGCCATCGATGGAGGATCCAGCACTGCTGGGATCACCGAGGGGGTAGAGCACCTCGGCGGTCTCGTTGAACTGAACGATGGTGACTTGATCGGCAGTTTGGCCGGTGGTTATTCCAGAAGATGTGATGAGCTTTCCAACGAGGAGCTTTGCGGCTTGCAGACGGAGGTTGCTGGGGTCAGTGTCCTCCATTGAGCCTGACCTATCAATGACAACGCCAATCTTTCGACCGCCATTTGTGGCCTCTATTTTGCCAAAGAGAGGCTCGCATGTTGAGTTCTTCTGCGGAGGAGGGATGGTGACCGCCGCACTGACCTGCCCTGTCAATGCGAGGATCGCAGTGAGGGAGGCTAGTCGGGGAAATGCAAGATGCCTTGAACAAGGTCAGCTGGGTAGCATGGTGGTGGATGTGGTATTCTTCTTACATGGCTTCAATGTTTGATACTAACGAATGTGACACAAAGTGTTGAAAGGGAAGCGAAGAAAGAAAGATTGAGGGTAGGTGATTTCAGACTGCTGATATTAAGGTCAAATTGTGTTTCAGATGAAAGGTAAAGAAAACGGAAACCATGCAATATATACACACCAAACATTGTCAGCGTAGGTAGGTATCGATGATGGAACCCTTGCGTTTCCAACACACGATCCAACCCAACTCAGGCCTCCTGTTCGCGTTGTACAACGAGGCTGGAATCCAGCACCTCAACCGAGATGCTTTATGCTGCTGGCACCTATTGTTCAGTCAGGAACCATTGTCGGATGCTGGTTGGCCTGCCTAAAGGTTTTGGTGTGGGAGATGGCCTTCAGCCGCCTCCATCTCCGAACATGTTACACAGGAAATCATGACGAGTCACCCTAGCTTTCCTTCTGATTCGAGGAGAGGCGCCGACGGCTATATCCCCTTCCCTGGCAGTGTTAGACAAGCCTCCAGCCACATTGACGGTTGTGCGAGCACGATCGCCAGACATTGGCCAAGCGTAGAGGCATGGCTCAATGTTGATATTTATGGAACAACTGCCTTGTCCACTCCCGTCTCAGTTGGGCACATTTGCGTCAGGTTTGAACTGATATTTGATGGAATTACGACAGGACCAAAATAAACGTTAGTCTGCAATGTATAACTTTGGACTAAATAGGCAGGCCAGCCTTGACCATACCGCGCATCACCTACACCCACATACAACCAGACATGATCCAGTCATATCACCTAGTCGGCGACGGGAGATGCCCATAAATGTTGCCTCCCTTTTCTGGATCCTTTTCTCGCACAGACCTCATCAGTTTCGTGATCTGTCGGCGTTGGGTAATCCCTGCCCACAAGGTAAAAGTGACAATGGTCGTTGGAATGACACAGGCCCAGCACACCCAGAACTTTTCCGGCTCGACCCATCCCATGGAAGGGATAGAGAACAAAGCAGCGAGGAACGTTGCAGGAAGGAAGGCCATGGTCCAAACGGCAACTGTCTTCATCGATGAGGTGTCCCGACTGGCCGCTTCGGCGAGCGCTCTGCTGGCATCGGCGATCTTCATGTTTGATGCCGAGTCCTCATGGGTAAGATATGCGAAAAGCTATCCGTGGCCAATTCAGGGGTTAGTTGCTGTTCTTTCCAAGCCGACATCAATGACCTGGCGGTTGGCAGCTAGTTTCACTCACCACTTCTGATTGGTTCCGACTCCGGTTCCCGAGATACTGACACTGCTTTCCCGCACTCTCTACCTGGCGACGAAGAAGCTCCACAGCAGAGAGGATGCTGAGACTCGTCCTCTCCTTGGGGACTGTTGCACCCTGTCGCACTAGGTAATCAAGCAGTGGTATGACAATGTCCACGTGCTTGGAAGCGTTGATGATGATGTCGTGCGTGGCCCCCATCTTCCGTGCCGTAGCCATTGGGTTTTGGCTATCCATAGACATTTCAAGATCGGGTTCGTGTACTGAGTCTCCATGACCCGTGAGTTTGATCACATCTCGGACCCTATCAAGACTATTGACCAAGTCATCCTCTATCCACGAGAAGGTGTAGACAGCTAGTACAAATGGTAGCGATAGGGATGAGCCAAACTCTCCTCTAAAGAATTCCAGGCAGTCGAGAAATTTGAGTGAGATGGGCTTGCCAGTGTTCAGGAGTGGTTTCTGGCTCTTGAGATCCTTGGGTCTGACATCGAAACGGTCAGAAAGCTTGATGGAGATGGGATTCCCGGTGCCCACATGCAATAGGGCACTCTGGTGCTTTGGATTCTTGGGGTCTTTGTCGACCTTGGTCGGCTGGGAGAAGATAAGCCCCTTGGTTGTTGCGAATTTCGAGTTGCGTTTTTGAGTGGTCACCCATACGCACCAGGCGACACAGGTACCAAGGAAGTAGGTGGTGATGCCCTCTACGCCATCATCCAAGCTATCCTCGAAATGAGCAACTGAGTGATGGAAGCCGTAGGCACGCGAGGTAACCAGGCGCTTGACCCATATATCTGCGTTGATCAGCGACAGAATATGCTGGAGATCTTGATCACTAGAGAGTGAAATCTCTCCTACTGCATTCATCGGTATGCATGTCAGTTTCAGGATGGGGGTATTGGCTCCCGGGCCGGTCGCTCCAACATCGTCGGAGAAGTGGCTCTGCAGAGAATGCAGCGCAACGTCTTTGAAGTCAAGGTCTTCCTATCCGCTTGCTGATCGTGTGACTGTGACGGCCCTAAACCTTTCCTCACTTTCGCCTAGTGAGCAGTATTTCACCCCCAGAGGCTGTTGAGTAGTCGCCATGATCCGTAGGCCCTCCATGATAAGGTATCAATATTGATAATGTAGAAACGGTGGGATTAGAAATCGAAAGCTCTGTCGTGGGAACAAAAGAGAGCCAGGTAAGTGCCATTAGATCATTGGATGGCGGAAGAGCGGGGCACTGGGTCTATCAACACTTTGTTGAATTTCTCAGCTGATGGTAAATAAGTTGGTACGATACTTGCACTGAATGATTTGAACAGGACTACGACATCACAATTCCACATACCTTTTACCAATCAGTACTCCACGTGGTCGATGAAAATCCGGGTCATCCAGGTTTCTTATTTCTTCAATTCACTTTTCATCAATGCTCTAAGCTTGGGATAGGACAAATTCTACGGTAGACAGTATGCACAAGTGCACTGCCAGGCCACACTATTTAACACTGGCCCAGGCAGCCACGTCACCAATCCGCTATATAACAGCGCATCAGATGCGCCCGAGAAAGCAGAGACATTTCGAGTGTGCCTTTCCCCTCGATGCCCAAGGCATCCACCACATGAAACTGGGCCCATATACCTAAGGTAGATATGTCATCATGTGGGAGGAATGGTTGCTCCCTGTGGTGTGGGTCAGCCAGACTTGCTCCCAGGGCTGTGGCCAGACCTCGCCCTAGGCCCACGGAAAGGATATATATGGGTTTTCTTGGTAGTTCAGCTACTCAGTTAGATACTTCACAAAATACAACATTGTACAGTTCAGTTTACTTCCTAGCCTTTGTGAGGCTGTACTTGACCCAGTAGTAGGTTCGAGACCTACTGGCGCCAACCATACGGGGAACTGGGGGTAGTACAGTGGTCACATTTCTGGGGGGAAGCAAATCTTCAGTTCTGATCGGTAGTAAAGGGTACTCGCAGAGGGAAAACGTAGGGATGAGAGGGTGTCGGAAAGGTGGTGATGGAGGAGAAGTGTGGTGTAGAGGAGGAGAATTCGTGGGGGTAAGAGGTGATTAAATAGTAGACAAGAAAAGAGAGAGAGAGAGATCTCACCTTCCAACAGCGAGGAAGCGACAGCAACGCTCTTGAAAGCGCGGATGGTGACGGCTTGGAAACGACTTCGGCGCGCGCGGCGGCGGTGAGAACTCGCGAGCACGCCAGTGGCTGAAATAATATGCGAAAGATAAATTATAGGTTACTTTCTAGTGAACTTACACAGGTAAACGCATAGGATAAGTCACGGTCTTATACGATCTTCACAACTTTCACGCTCTTTTTGTAAAGGAAAACACAAATGTTCAGTCACTACACTATCTACCTACGTAACAATCCCCAACAACCCCCAAAAAGCCAGTCTCTCCCCTCCACTCTCACTCAAAGCTCCCAAAAAAAAAAATCTCGGCCATCTGGCGTCTTCTCTCCTCCTCCATCCTCCTCCGCTCTATCGCATCCCACCTCTTCATCTCGCGGGTTAACTTCCTAGACCTCTTGGCCAGCTCGGCGGCTTCATCCTGCCCCTCTTTCTCAACAGACACAACAAGAAACTAAGGCTTCCCATTTATAATGGGGCATCCTAGCCACCCACTAGGAAGCTGGGGGCTAGCAGCGCCGCCTTTCTCCTCCAAGTCCTTCAACCTGGCCTTCTCCTCCTCCAACTTCTTCAATCTGGCCTCTTCCTCCAACTTCCTCACCCTAGCCTCCCCCTCCAACTCCCTCAACTTGACCTCGTCGAGACGGATGCGGCGGTAACACCGATCTTTCTCAGCCCGAAGGGCTGACGGCGATAGGCCATCCAGATTCTCTCTGAGATCCCTCAGGCGGTTGCGCGTCTCCCAGATCGCAGTTCTCAGACCGGGGATGCTTGCCTCTGTGGGGACATTGAAGCCGTCCCGATGACTTCTCGACATGGCCTTTGGGCCCATGGGAGGGGGGCGGGCGAAGATCGGGGCGTTGTTCAGGTTGGTGATGGCGGTGTCGTTGCCGCCGAAGGAGGAATTGTGGCCAGGCTTGGACATAGCCCTGGGGGCGGTGGGGGCAGGGTGATCGAAGGTAGGGCCCGCGCCTGATCCTTCGCCAGAGGGCTGATTGTGGATTTCTTGATTGTTCACGTTTGCTTTGTATAGTTGACGTCTGGCGCTTGCACGCGGTGATTGTCTTCTGTCGCTGGGAGGTGCGTTGCGGTGCGGAACGGCCAGAAAAAAGAAGCCTGTGAAGGGCAAGGCGATCTTGTTGTGGAATAGAAAAAGGTGGACAGTAGAATACTTTGTATCCTGGGGAATTTGCGAAAGCGGAAGCGTGGCTGAACGGGCCTGACGATGTCATTAGGGCCCACGATTTCCTCGATATTCAGGCTATTGTCCAAGAAATTTTCAAAGACGAGTAGACCTGTCAGTTTAAGGAGAGGTCAAGCCCCCTTAGATGATTTACCTCTATCCTGGTCCTGACAATACTATTCGATAGAGGCCTTGATGTTACGGCTTCACACCTCCGTGTGTTAGGCCCTCAGGGGATACGCTTTGGACAATTTCCACAGCTGAGTAAAGGTATTGCACATATACATTGATTCTCCTTTTGAAGTTCGCCTGTTGTGAGATTGGCAAGTTCTAAGGTAATCATATGCTTTGAGAACCATTGTCTACATCATTATTGTACATTGTTCCAGCAATACTATGCCGCCTATCTTGCAACTAGTATCCCGTAGAGGACTAGTTTTCCCAAATATTTCACACAACCTCATCCCCAGTACCCCTATTCTCCCAAATAAAATACTCCACAGCCTAGCGTCATCTTAGTAGGGCAAATCCTTCAGCACTTCCTCTTTCCGCCCCTCCAAAACCTTTCTCATGTCTGGAGCTCCTGCCTCTGTCTTTCCATCAAGATCCTATCACCATTCTGTCCCTGCTGGGCAACCTCGATCGAGGTCCTGATATTGGGTTGTCCGTTGTTGAACACCGGCTCGCTTTCCTCATCCCTCGGAATTCCTTCTCCCCATTTTCGTCTGACCTGTGAAGCGCCGGTAGTCCAGCCGGGCTGACCGCTGTTCTCTGTGGAAGATTCGTTTCCATACGCTCTGGTAGGATCTTTATTGCGTGCCCCACCTCTCGATCCCCTCCGAGACCTCCCTCCGAGTATAGGATAGTACTGTGCCCCAGGTATAGGGGAGTAAATGGGAGCTGCTCCCGATCCCCATTTCCTGGTGGTAGGGCCTGGTTGCGCTTTGGGGATCTGGGGAGCTTCCGATTGAATCTCCCTTAGCTCGACCTGGGCAGTCTTGAGTCTCGCGTAACAGGCGGCTTTCTTTGCCTTGAGGACATCAACAGCCAGCCTGGCCTTGTTGACCCGCAGATTCTCGAGGCACCGCAGCTCGTTGTCAATCGTTGATTGCTTTGCAGCCAACCTTTCCTCAAGAGATCTTGCACGGGATGAAGGTGGCCGCGACATGGCGGGCTCGTTGTGTCTCGCGGTTTGTTGGGGGTTAGACAAATCCCCACGGTCCTGACTGTGATGGTAAGGGGCATGATGGACTGGACTTCGCTCTCTCCAATGCGGTGACGCTTGGTGACCACCCATGCTCTTGGGGTTTGTGGTGTCCCTCTGCTGTGGTGACTGGCTTCGAGTGCGGTCAACACGAGACACATGCCTCCCTCGGAAACTGTCTGTCGACGAAAAAGCGAGATCGCTGCCGACAAGCCGGGTCGCCTGAGTTGACGATGATACCTGTTTCACAGGGCGGATTTCTCCTTCAGAAAGTGGCGAGTCGGATTCCCGGTGCAAGTTCTCATCATTCTTTGGCTGAGCAAGCTGCGGAGGCGATGAAGAAGGAAACGCAATTATCTTGACAGTCGGTGGGGCACGACCACGGCTAACAACCGAGGAGGTCACGTTGGTTGTCAGAGGTGAGATCTGAACTTGCATTCCGATCTCTGGGATCGGAATCGTGGTTGTCGAGCCCGGGAAAATTTGAAGCGTCCACTCCAGCGGCTCTGGAGGGATGTTGCTCAGAGGTGTCTGAGATGCTCTCTCCGACATGTTGTCCTCTTGAGCAATGGAGACTGAATTCCTGAAGGTGAACGGTGAAGGGTCAGAGGCGACAGGTCGATAGATCGATGGCGAATGCGAAGCACAGAAGCAGCCAGCAAGACGCGGGCAACTGCAGGAAGCCTGGAGGTGACGCGGCAGGTAGGTAGAAGCGTGCTTCACAAACAATCTAGAACAATGAAGAATGTGAAAAGAGAAAAGCGGAATTATTGGTGGTCCAGTAGGCAATTTCAAAGCACACAAACCTGGCAGGTGCAGAACTGGAGCCCTAAGTGTTTGTTGCGAGTGAACCTTGACCACTAACAGCAAGTTTGCTTTGCGACTGCTCTCAACTCAACGGGTCTTCATTCTATACTCCCAGCATAGGTCCCGAGGTTGCCATAAAATATCCTTCTCGGCATCATCCTTTCATTAGTTTCCTATCACCTCCTATCCCATCTTACAACTTCCTGACCCTGATCTTGCATGGCATGCTTATATTTTAGAGAAGGGTATCTTATGTCCCTCAACCACGCCTCATTTGACCACAATAACTATAAAACTAAAACAATATTATATAACCAACTTGAAGACCGAGCCATCGTGTGTTTCCTGAGCGAATGTTGTTCATTGCCCGTTGGCTGATTCTGACCACCAGTTCTGCAGGTATAACCCCAACCCTTCACTCAGGGGTTGGATACCCCTAACCCACAGAGCTCTTGGCTTTTCGGCAGCTTCCGGCCTGATGAAATGCAAATTCCAGTGGCACTCGGCAGGTCATCAGGCACTCAGGTTCATCAGAAATAGACTGTCACCCACACGTGGCACAAGCTGCAGATATGCATCTTCTCAGCTGTTTATTTCTCTTCTTCTCTTGCCAGTCTTTTTAGCCATGAAACCCAAAATGAGACATCAACACTGAACCAAACCAACAATGCAACTCCCTCACCGACACAACACACAACATGACATTTCAGCTCACGATGTCAATACCACCTTACCGATGGGGGAATATCACGCTCATTTATCGATGCAAGCGCGGCATGATCGCAGCACCCATTGCATTCACCCCGCGACAGAAAAGGAACCAAGATTCCCCAACAAGCCACCCCAACAGCCACCCCAACAGCCACTGAGCCACCGGGCTGCGTCGCCCAGCGTGTCGGGACCGTTCGGGGCCTGGATAGCCCTGCCGCCCGCATAGTGTCGCCCCACTATCGGGCAGGTGTCCGATTCCTAGAGCCTGCGGTTCATTGGACGACCGGACTTTGCAGAGACAACCACACGTGCCCAAAAAGAGAAACTGTCTCGCAGAGACGTGGGGGACCAGAAACCCGAAAGGAGATATTGAGGCGGGTACATGGTCCCCTGTTCCTGGATGTCGCAGTACTTCTTCGCTTCCTTCTGGGGAAAGTGAGAGAATGATGCATGTCTATTGGTCTGGTTTACGAGATCTGAAGAGAAGCTTTCAAGCCGCCTCGTGCTGCTTATTAGACATGCATGGAGCTGTGGGAATTATGCACGTTGCGCGTGGTTTTGGCGGCATTCCGCAAAAGTCCCTACATGATGGCACCCACAGTCATCCCATCCGGATAGCTGGGATGTTGGATGACACTGGTCAATCACAGTTGCAGCTGGAGAGCAGGAATGGGCAGTCCTTTCTCACCAGAGACTTTGAGCTGACAATGTCTGTAGAGCTCGGGTCAGCAAGGGATGAAGCTCGCCATGGTCACGGCATCGTCAAGAGCATCCAGATACCTCCTGCTACGTACTATCCCATCTTCAACATTGTATCAGACAACCGGAAACCAAGGACCAGCTCCCAGAAGCACGTGGAAGAGGAGCCCGGCAGCTGAACGGCAGTCGTGCAGCTCTAGACGCCACGGCCGAAGGCATGCTTCTCGCTCCCCTGCCAAGACCACCTCCAGGAGGAAGCCGCCCACCCCATCTCAACACCGTCAACCGGGAAGACGCCCCGACCAAAGTCCCCAGCTCCAGCGGACCCAACGTGCTGGGTCAATCGGCAGACTGCCGAAGACTTACACGGATCACCCCTGCTGTCGATCTTCCAGACGTTTGTCTTGGCGCTGGCGATTACATCATCGCTTTCTGTTTGAACGGCCCAAAGTCTTCCCCATGTCCTCGTTACTATCACGAGTCTCATCATACCCGAAGCGACCACACCGAGATGAGTCTCTACAAATGTTGTTTCCCAGTGTATACCTGTTGTCATTATTCATTGTACTCGTTACTACTGTTGCCTCATAATTATATAGTGATTACAGTATTGTTTGTATACTCTCCAACTCTGCTCAGTAATACCCTCTGGCATCCAACCTCTCCGCCTTTCTCACAGCCTCCTTGAGTTGCCCGTGTTCCCTAGCCGCCGCCTCTCGCATCAAGGCCAGGTTATCCTGCAGTTTCTGCGTCTCCCGTTCTAGCGCACCGCGTTCATGGTCTAGTAGGAGCAGCCGCCTCTGGGACATGACCATGGCTTCGTTCTTGCACCTCTCCCAGGCCTCGCGCTGCATTTTGGCCGACGCCTCGCGAGGATCGACATCGGGGGGGAAGATGCCGAGGAACGGGGGTGGGGGTTTGCTATTTTCGCTCGAGTTGGACTTGGTGGAGGGAGCTGGTGATTTCCTCTTTGTCCCGGAAGAGGCACGGGCTTTGGAGGTCTCTGCTGTCTTTTTCGAGGGTTTGGAGACGGTGGATTTTCCTTTGCCTTTTGTCTTTGGTTTTGAAACGGGGGCGGTGGTGCTAGCAACGGGAGAGGAAGAGTCTCTAGCGTCAAAGGAGTGTTGTTGTGAGAAAGGAGCTCTGGAGGCGGCGGACTGAGGTTCGTAGTCGCTGGGGGTTCTGTGGTTGAAGGTGTAGTTGCCGTATGACGGGGCTTCCGACAGGGGAGAGGGGTTTGGCTGGGGTTGGTGGTTGGACATCCAAGTTCCTGACGGGTATCCGCTCTCTTGTGGAGGCATAGAGTTCCACTCTGTGCTTTGTCCCTGGTATACGACAGGAGATGTTGTTGTTGTTGGGGAGTGGGAGAAGCTTTCCGCTGGGATTTGCTCTTGCGTCGGCCAAGCGACGTCATCGGAAGTGTGGAACATGGTTGGCATGTCGTAGGTTGTCATGGGTTGAACTTGGTGTGCTCCCTCCTGCCACACGCCGTCGAACTGTGCGGTGGGATTCATGGTTGGGTACGTTGCGTTGGACCATTGGCCATAGGCAAAGGCGTCTTGGGGATATGTTTGGTACATGGGAGCCTGGTTACAAGGCAAGTCAGACTCTTTTCCCGTCATGGCATACCGCCCAAAGGGACCTAATTATTACCTCCATGCTTTCGGCGAGATGTTTGTCGTTTGATGAAGTTGGAAGCTCGTTGAGGGCCATCACCACTATTTGTGGTGCTGGTTTTGTTGATATCGCTTAAGGAGACCGTGACGTAGAAGGGTGGTAGAGGTACGTCGGTGGTACAATTGACCCCTGGCTTATGACGCAGCGTTGCAGAAGATTGGTGAATGATCGTCGAGCGGCATCAATGATAAGACGGGATTCCAACACAGTGGGGAGTCCACCTCCCTTTTAAAGAGACCAACGGGAGAGACCATGACTGAAAAAGGACTCAACAAGATTTTGCATTCTTCCTGATGTATGTACCGACATCCAAATACGATATCGGTTCTGACTACCTAGGTATGGGTGCATGGCTGTCAGGGATGCCGGTGGAGGTACCTGTTCTTGGTCTTTGGCGCAAGTACCGAAACCTACATCTCCGTAGATGTCAGCGATGCGATTGGTCAGCCCTGGACTTGGCGCTGGCGGCCATGCCGTTGCTTGTCGTCGCTGGTGGCGCTCAATTCCGCGGGACTGGGACTGCAACGGGGAGTGGCACGCGTGCCAAGGGGGTTCAGCTGTCGTCCGGTCTCTCTGCTTCTGCTTGTTCCCCCGCATCGGCCAGAGCTCCGGTTGACATTTGCCCTGACCAGATTGGCGACGACCGGGGTTGTCTCATGCACACCACATGCAAGCGTCCTGCAAGGAGGCGTTCTAGATCGGTCGACGACTCCCCCTTCTCCGCTGGAACAACAAAAATCCCCATCACCAATATTTTTTTGCTCTGCCCATGTGGGTTACGCTCCGAAGGTCGTCGGATGATTCGATGGACGGACTGATGAATTGTCGGTCAGGGGGTGTCAGGGCCTCAGTAGCCCCTGATGATGATGAGTGATCTCGATGATGAATGCCACTCCCGCTCGGCGTCCCCCTTCATGTTCCCTTCGGCCTCGTGGTATCCCTGGATGCCGCTGTCTACCCGCCCGTCCAACCACTCTGTCGGGTCAGCGCTATGGAACATTCGCTAAGTTTTACCATATCTACACTAATATTTCACCTTGCCACGATTATGCAGTGACCGTCTCGATATCACCAGTATCTAATGTTCAGCTCCGGCCGGGTACACACCACACTTGCATTCTTCTGGTCTAGTCCTGCAATCCCGAAATCGCGTGGTATTTGAGACACTTATGAGCTTATTTCGACATCCGTATCCAGGACATGACCCGATTTTGAGACAGTGAGGTTGTATTGTATGCATTTCATGATGATAATGTAGTGTGGCTTACGATGAGCGACCGTATACACCCTCCTCCAACTTCAGCATACTCCAAAGGCTTAGTCAACGAAAGAAGCATGAGCCTGGATCACTCAATCAATGCAGTCCTTGGCCCGGACCAATGTTGTACCTTGTCAAACAAACTATAGAACTCTCATGTATCATAAGGTATGCTACAACATGGTGAACATCTTGAAACATGGGTTACACTTCCTCATAACTATGAGCTCCAGTTTTGACATGTATCGGTGTTCACAATAGCTGCCCAGACATGGTACTTGCCTCGAAATCTTGTAACACAGTTACCTATCTGCCTAGATAGATGCCTTTGTCAAGACCGGCTGCTGTCACATCATTCCTTCCTCATGACCATGGCTGACCCACCTCGAGAGTGATCAAGGCAGTAGGCCTGCTATTTCACGGTTAGGCTCACTGGATGAAATCGTCCGAGCCGTGCCCTTTCCATGTGATGAATGATAGTGGATCCTTCATGTTCAGCACTGAAGCCTGCCCTGCTTACCGGAGCAGCGAGATCTCACCCACGACTGCCACGTTCCAGCTTCACCTCATTCATCTGATCAGGTGCCATTAAATCGGTGCTTTCCTTGAGGTTGAAGCACCTGCCAACGTAGAATTGTCCGACATACGGTATCCACGGCATTGGAGGGAACGGAAGGACTAACGGTTTGTTACCTACAATCCGCGCCTTCTCTATGAACTTTCAGTGGAGAATGGTAGGCAGTGCTTCCATCAGCGTGTTTCATCGCTCGGTGGGCAGATTCTGAGGCGTCGGTGTCCAAAGGTTTTATCGTGATCGCGTATATCTTTGTGTGCTGAGGTCCAAATCTCAGATGCCATATACCAACTCATGTGTAATATGTAGCTCTAGGTACCTGAGAATAGATCATCAAGTCGACACTCTAGGTAGTGAGCCCCTGAAGAGACTGGACTCCTACTTCACCGTCTCCGTTTGAGGTTGAGATGATAAGATGGTGCCACGGTAGATTCTGTCACACTAAACCCTCGATCATCAAGAACCTTGGGCTCGGTGACCCAACCTATGTTTGATTGCACAAAGACCGTCGTGCTTACCTACAGGACTGTAGTGAACCTCGAGGCTGTGGTCACTTGAACATGCGGTGTGTAGCTACTCGACATGTGGAAGGAACCTGCTGTACAATGACTTCCTCATGGCTTCCTCACGGTCCACTGTGTCCGGATCATTGTGCTGCCTGCCGTGCCCACCCGCTCGCGCGTGCCCGCGGTGCTACAAGTATGTGTTTCTTCCTTCCGCCCAATCGATTTTGCGTCTGCTCACGCACAACAGGCAAGATGGATCTGTTTGCGAGCGTCGTCCTGGGACTTGTTCCCAGATTTGAGGGCTGGGGGGGCCTTGAACTTCCCCCCAACACCACCACCACCACCGCCGCCACCACCACCGCCGCCACCACCACCGCCGCCCAACCTCATCCTCGCCGGGCCAAAAATATCAATAGGTTCCTCACGATGGTTGCCGGCGTATTCATCACCATCGGTCTCGTCCTTCTCTCTCCCCTCGGGACCTGGGGACTTAGTCCCCAAGTTACGCTCACCAATGGGGACCACGTCGGCACGGTTCTCAGCTGCGGTGTTTCGCAGTGGTTGGGAATCCGATACGCCGCCCCTCCTCTTGGGGAGCTCCGGTTCCAGCCCCCGGTCGACCCGTTGCCAGAGAACGGTACTCAATACGCCTACGAGGTATGTTGTTTCTCTTATGGCTTGACTTTTGGACATTGACGCTGACGTTCCTCCTAAAGCATGGCCCGATTTGCCTGCCGACTGGCGTTCTCCCCAGTCAGCAAAACAAGGCCAATTATTCCGAAGACTGCCTGTTCCTTGATGTTTATGCTCCCAGCCGAGCCCACTCAGAGTCCAAGCTGCCAGTCTTTGTCTACATCCAAGGCGGAGGTTTCAACTCGAATTCCCATCCTCGCCTGAACGGCACCGGACTGGTCAAGGCCAGCGAAATGGGCGTCGTTGTCGTCACTTTCAACTATCGAGTCGGCCCATGGGGATTTCTTGTGGACGGCGACACGCTCACTCCCAACAATGGGTTGCGAGACCAACGGCAGGCCTTGAAATGGTATGTTGGACGCTCATGGCCCCATCCATGTTTTGAGCATATGTGCTGACCGTTGTCAATCTATGTAGGGTCAAGCAGAATATTGCCCAGTTTGGTGGTGATCCAGATCACATTGTCCTCGGTGGTGCATCCGCCGGCGCCTCGAGCATTGCTTGGCACCTTACTGCTTATGGTGGTAAAGATCAAGGTCTATTTCACGCTGCCGTCGGCGAGTCAGCGGCTTGGGGTCACGTCCTCACCGCCAAACAAGCACGTTACCAGTTCAACGACCTTGTTGTCCGCGTCGGCTGCGTCCGAAATAGCACGCAGAATACGCTCAACTGCCTACGCAAGATCCCCTACGAAGCAATTCAGATGCACGGCTTCGGCACACCATATCCTGGACAGTCGCTCAACCCATTATTCATGTGGGGACCCGTCATCGACTACGACATGTTCAGCACTCCTCTTATCGAATCCTTCAAGCAAGGAAAGTTCATCAAGGTCCCTGTCATATGGGGTGACGATACCAATGGTGGCAGCATCTTCACTTCCCCATTCACTTCGACAGTCGCCCACTCCAATCGATGGATGAGGACTCAGTACCCCTTCTTAACAATCAGAAAGCTGAATTTGCTCAACATGGCGTGGAAGAATTCTCCAAAGGAGCAAAAAAGGTGCCCCGACAGAGATTGTTGGAGGGAGCAACTCAGCCAAGTCTACGGTGACATGCGTTACATGTGCCCTAGCATCTACATGAGCTCTGCCTTCCCAGACCATGGCTCGATGGATTCATGGAATTACCGTTGGAATGTGGAAGATCCCGACCAGATTTCAGCAGGAGTTGGTGTCCCCCATGTCACAGAGATATCAGCTTTGTTTGGGCCAGACTTTGTTTCAGAGCCGTACATCAGAGTGCCGAGAACCTACAGAGAGGGAGAGATCAATGAGAACGCTGTGTATGTGATGCAGAAATACTGGATCAGCTTTATCAAGACGTTCAATCCCAACACAGAGCGGGCCGAAGGAACGGCGCGGTGGGAGAAGTTTGACAGAAAGAAGCTTAGTCGGCTCCGTTTTGACACGGGAGGAAAGACTGAGATGGAATTTGTGGGGACTCAACTTGCGAGGAGATGTGCACTGTTGTTCAACAAGGTGTACCCCAGACAGGCTGGAGGAAGAATGATGATAGAATCCTGAGAGATGGAAGACTGTTGTAGGAGGAAGAAAGGGGAGTGCACTTTTGTTTGCTTGCGGTGGGCAACCTGTAATCCTGTACCCCTAATAAGTAGTCGAAATTTGGAACATTTGCTGTCTTCATCTTTTTGATGGACAGAAAATAGCTTGATGTTCTCGAGGTCCCACCCTTGAATTCGCGGCACATGTTAACCGACCTGGACAAGCATTTGTCAGTGTTCTGGGCGAATCTTGATCGTGGGTCTTGCTTGGCACGGACGTTTGTGCCAAAAGACGACAAACGGAAGAGCATGATCCGTAGTGAAAACTGGTGGGCATTTCCGGACCGCTGTCCCAAGTCACGACAGCACAACGAACGCAACGCAAGGAATTCTTTCGCACGCATCATTCGTCATTCTCAATTAACGCGGAAGAAGAGACCAGAACTCCCTGGATTGTGAGGTGATTTATTCCCATTCCGGTATCCGGGTTCACCTCTACCGCCCTCCGGGATGTCGGGGACCGCCTCGAGTTGGGTCTAACATGGCACGATGCAACGTCGGTCCACTGAACAAGGCGACTTCCCCGGAAATCACCATGCTTCAACGGCTTCTTCCCCTGCCAGACTAAAGGGGGGGCCGTGATGCCGAGATGGCGAGAGCCGCATCGCTTGCAATTGGATCTCCACTTCCACATGGGCGGCTGTAGAGCTTGAAGGTCTTGAGTTGGGAAGGGGGAAGGGTATAAAGGTGCGAGAATATCCCCTCGTCTGCTAAGATGGTTCTTTTGTTGACCAACCTGTCTTGCTCTCAGGATCCTCCACGACAAGATGAAGGCCTCCATCATTGCCGGTGCCGTCGCCAGTCTGGTGACCGGTGCCGCTGCCCAAGCCGGTGCCTGGGCTCAGTGCGGCGGTACCAACTGGTCTGGCGCGACTACCTGTGTCTCTGGCCACACGTGTGTCTTTGTCAACCAGTGGTACAGCCAGTGCCAGCCCGGTGCTGCTCCCCAGCCGACCACCCTCGCTACCTCGACCACCCGTGCTGCGACGACCTCGGCGGCTGCCACCCCTACCTTGGCCCCGGGCAAGTTCAAGTGGTTTGGTACCAACCAGGCCGGCGGAGAGTTTGGAGAGAAGACGTATCCCGGTGTTTGGGGGACGCATTTCATCTTTCCGGACAACAATGCTATCAGGGTAGGCAGTCCCGGCTTTGTGGACGACGATCAACATTCAAAAGGGGGAGACATTGGGCTAACCACAAGACGTTACAGACACTGATCAACCAAGGCTACAACACCTTCCGCGTCGGCTTCGCCATGGAGCGCCTCGCCCAAAACGGCCTGACCAACCCGTTCGACGCGGGCTACCTCCGCAACTTTACCGAGTCCATCAACTTCATCACCAACGCCGGCGCCTACGCCGTCATGGACCCGCACAACTACGGCCGGTACTTTGGAAACGTCATCACCAACACGGCCGACTTCCAGACCTTTTGGCGCAACCTCGCCACCCAGTTCGTCAACAACCCCCGCGTCATCTTCGACACCAACAACGAGTACCACACCATGCCCCAGGACCTGGTCCTCCAGCTCAACCAGGCGGCCATCAACGGCATCCGCGCCGCGGGCGCAAAGGAGCAGTACATCTGGGTGGAGGGCAACAGCTGGTCCGGCGCCTGGACGTGGAACGTGACCAACACCAACCTGGTCGCGCTGACGGATCCGGAGAACAAGATTGTCTATCAGATGCATCAGTACCTGGATGTGGATGGGTCGGGGACCGCGCCGGCGTGTGTGAATGCGCAGATTGGGGCGCAGAGGGTGGTTGGCGCGACTGCTTGGCTGAGGGCGAATGGTAAGAAGGGGATCTTGGGGGAGTTTGCGGGCGGGCCGAACGATGTTTGCAAGCAGGCTGTTAGGGGCTTGCTGGATCACTTGAAGGCGAACAGTGATGTCTGGCAGGGGGCGCTTTGGTGGGCGGGGGGTCCGTGGTGGGGGGATTACATGTTCAGCTTTGAGCCGCCTAGTGGGACGGGGTATGTGAATTACAATAGCATTTTGAGGGAGTATATCTAAGGTTGGTAGGTTGTGGGGGGTTGGTGTTTAGGGGGGGATAGGGGGATGGTCGGTGGGAAGGGGAGGTTGTATATATGTTGCCCCCGCGCTTTGGGCATTTAAGTAAATATATGTATACATGGGCTTGAGCCTACATCATTTTCACTGCTGTCTGTTGCATTTAAAACGACGACTGGACCGTGCGTTTTGTTTGCCAAGGATTTAATCCAATCTAAACTACCACTGTTTTTATATAGGGAACTAGATACTACCTAATCTACCATAAATAACGCGTTTAACTTCCAACTCAATAACCGTAATACCTTTTATAATATTTTATTTCCACGATACCTCCCTATATTAAAGAGCAGGAAAAAGGCCGCCTTTTATTACTTTTTAAAGGCAAGGCCTCTATTAAAAAGATCGAAGCTACTTTTAATTTTAACGTCCGTTAAATTTAACAATACCGCAAAACCTTTAAAGCTATAAACAATCCTTTTACTACCTTACAATACTTATAAAACGTTTTAATATATACCCTATATTTTATTAAAGTTAATTACTTTATCGCTATTTCTTTAAATAATACTAATATATAATACTATACTTTAAAAAATATATTAATTACTTACTAAAAAACTTAATTTCTACTTTAATAAAATACAATAGTTCTTAATTATTAAATATTACGTATATATATTAATATCTATAATATTATAAGGCCTTTTAAAAGCTAATTAGATTAATAAAGTAATAATATATAAAGTAAATTAAACTAATAAAACCTTTTAATTTAATTAAATTAAAAAGGTATTGCGGTTTATAATAGAAATATTTATTTTCTATAATAAATTAAGTATTAACCGGTATAATAACTTTCGATATATTAATTAAACGCCCTCCGGTATTTAACCTTAAATAAAAAGCGCTTTAATAAAAGGCAAACGATTTTATATACTCCCTACTATTACTTCTAAAGGAATTATTAACTTTTTAATATATTAAAGGTAATTAAATAAAAATAAGTTTATTTATTAATTAAATAATTATTTATTACCGAAAATAAATAAATTTCTTAACTATAATAATATTTTAATAATAAATAATATATTTTAATATTATAATTATTATATAAAGTATTTTTATTTTTAAAGAAGGATCTTTTTATAATACTTATTACCGTACTTATTAAACTTTAATCCTATTAAAACTTTCTTTAATAATCTTAAAGCCTATATAAAAAGGAATTATATTAAGATAGAAGCTCGGCAGGCCTGTGAAATAGGCTTGAATAGCTATGGGCGCAATATACTGTAAGCGAGCAAGGCTTTATCTGCAGTATATAACAGTAGGTTATATTAAGGGAAGGTTAATTATAGGGGCGATACCCTGTAATATATAAAAGGTAATTATTATAATAAAGGCTTATAAGGGTATTAAAAAGTATAGTAAATTAATATATTAAATTAACTTAAAGGCTAAAAAATATTATAATAAATAGGTCTAGGAAAAGGTATTTTATAGGCTTACGGTTTTAATTAACTCCTTAAAGAACTTACTTAAACTTAATTATCGAAATACTTACCGGTATATTAATTTTAAGCCGTTATAAAACGCTAGTTATATTATTAAGCGTTAAAAGCCTTAATACTATAAAGCTTTAACGCTAATTATATAGTTTAAAAAAGCCTTAATATTAGCCGCGTAGCTTAAACTAACGTTAATTACGTAATTAAAATTAACGCTACGGGGCTTATAATATTCCGGGGCTTTAATATAGTTTAAGGGTCTAATTTCCTTTATAATTACCGTACGTTTAAAAAGCTTTAAAGGTACTATTGAATTTTAAGTTTATTAATTATAGTTTAAAACCCTATAGTTTATAGATTTTAATATACTATAAAGTTTATAAATAAATACTATATTTTAATACCTCCTTTATAGTTATAATATATAGTATTATTAATAAAGCTTAAAAAGGTTTAATAATAAAAGGAATTTATTAAATAGTATTAAAGAAAAAGCTTTAATAAGGCCGTTAATAAATATATCTTTTATAAGAAAGTAAGTTATAATAATAACCTTAATAAAAATAGTTTCCTTAACTTTAAAAAAGTAAATTAATATATATTTAATTCTTTAATTATATTTATTACTATACCTTATAATAATAATATTTTTATTATTATAAAATAGGGGAATAAGTTTTATAATAAGCCTAGTAATTTTACTAAAGAGCTTTTTAAACTATATAGCCTCTCGAAAAGCCTTAATAATATTAATATATTTAACTTTAAAAGTATTAAAGGATATAGTAAATATCTTTTTAGATTTTTAATTAATAAACCTACCGCTTATTATAAATAATTAACTATAAATAAACTTTATAGTATTTATATAACCTACTTAATTACTATTATTAAAACCTTTAAAGGTTAAAGTATTATAAAAGCCGTAATTTATAGCGTAATTAAAGCTATAAAATAGGTAAAAAAATAATAATTTTATTATTTTTAAATAAATATCGGTAAGTTTCTTAAAGTATTTAAAAAGCTATTAAATAATAAAGGCTACTTTAAACTTTATTTAAACTATTATATATATATTAATACTTATAAATTATTAATATAAAAAAGTATCGTTAAAGCTATAAAAGGTTTTAAGCTTATTATTACTCCTTATAATACCAGAGTTTAATAAAAAAATAATAACTTTAATATTAACTCCGAAGTATTTAATTACTTTTATAATATAAGCTTATTAATAAATTTAAAGGTATTTATTAACTTTATTATAAACAATTTCTATATTAAAGAAATAATAAGTAAAACTAAAATCTTTAATATCGTAATATTCTCCTATAGCCTTTTTTAAGCTTTATAAATATTA
>JAULSY010000128.1:0-98054 GCA_030512305.1 Cercophora samala
TATAGTTTATTTATTAATATTATAAAGTCGTTAATTTATAATTAATAAAGGAAATTAATAATAAATAAAGGTTATAGTATTTTAATAAAATTTAAAGGTCGTAAAATTAATCGGCTATTATAAAAAAGGTTATTATAATAAATAATAATTATAAATAAATAATAGTAAAATATAGTAATAATAAAGAGGTTAGTATTTATTAAATAAAAAGTAAAAGACTTAACGTATATTAATAAAACTTCGGAAAATATAAAAAACTAACGTATATTTAAAGTAATTAAAATAGTAGAAAGTAATTAAAAAACTTTTATAAAAAACAAATAGGGTATTTTCTATCCCAGATATATCTACCATTAAAAATTAATAGTAAAAAGGCCTTTAATTTCTCTAAGTTCTAAATACTCCTCTAAGATTTAAATTAACTATACACTTAATTAATCCGGCCTACAATTAATCATTAAAACTGCCAAGTCTTCCGTTCCACTTTTCAGACCCACTTCAATTGACCGCGCCAAGCAAGTTCTTCCCCCACAAACCCTTTCTGCACGCACCACCAGTTTGATCAACCCTTGACAACTTTTCCAAACTCACTCCTTACCCATGCATCACCATCAACATTCTCAACGACGGGTCCCCTCGACCAGGGAAGTCATTCCGGGCGCGCCGGTCAATATCGTGCTCAAGGCTGACCAGCCCACCGGTCGCACCGTGTCCGGACATGTCAAGGATGTGCTGACCAAAGGGGAACATTATCGCGGCATCAAGGTTAGGCTCGTCGATGGCCGTGTCGGGAGAGTACAGAGCATGGCATCATCGTCAACATTGACGACCGCGGACAGTGGTGACGATATCGCACCACCAGACGAGGGAGCTTCAACCACCGAGTTTGGCATTAGAGAGAGAGGTGGACGCAGAGGGAGGGGGGGATTTCATGCCGGGCCGACAGATTGGCGGGAAGAGGAAAGACCTTCGGAGCAGGTTGGACTAGATGCTTACATTAAGCCCGCCAAACCAAAGCGCGGAGGAAGAAGAGGAGGCCCAGCAGCGACAACCCACCACGACTTGTCTGCGGCGGAACAGGAGACAACCACGTGCCCTGTCTGCAACGACTTCACCGGAGATGCAACAGCAATTGCGCATCATGTGGCTGGCCATTTCGATGATTAATCTACACGCCCGTTTGGGTCCCGTCTCAATATCTACACAGCCTTGACATCATCCTCTACCCCTTGCCGCACATCATCATGAAAGCAGGCCTGCGTTTGTCGAAGGGCCAGCACACCGTTGACGAGTTGCTGTTTTTGAGCCCCCAAGATCGGCATCCCATCTTTCTGATTTTACGTCAGCATGCATTTAGCATTAAGAATCCGCCACTCTCACCTGCTGAGACGTGGCGTTTCCGAGACTTTCCTGAGTTGCAGTCGGGCTTCATAGAGAAGCGTGGGTCGAGTTTTTGTTGTTCTTGCTGGTAATCAACCCTCCTTGTGCCAGCTCATCGCGGGGCTGGGTTCCGCCCAACAAAGTCCAAGGGACTCTGCGGCCTACTGGTGCTATGTACGCTCTGTGGACTTTGCGGACGACCCTGCCCATAGTTGGTCATCTCAAAGCTGTTGGCATCATCGTCCTCTTTGTCCGTCAATGACCGCTCAGGGCTCCCGCTCGTCAGTGCTTCATCCAAGCTGCCGATGTCCTTGTTATGTGAGGCTTTTTGGCAACATAACGCAGGTGGTGACTGGATTGGCAACGCCAGAGACATGACTGCAGTTCTGCTGAATCTTGACTGCCCAAACCAAGGCTCTGACATTCCAGTCGACCCATATTCGTAGGTCTCGTATCCGTGAGGTACCTGGCCGTGGCAGGTGCCTCTGGCGAGTGCACGGAGGATGGGAATGGAGGCAGCCATGATGCAGATGGCTGCTTCAGCGTTTCCCCAGATCAACAAGGGCACACTGGCAGCTATGAACTGTCAGCAAATCATGTCTCGTTACGTGATTGGTGAGGAACAACCTACTTGGATCAGTCCCATTACTGACAGCAGGGAGGGTGGCAGATTTGATACCAGCTGCTGCGCCTGCGCTGTGTTGATTGTCAGTCAGGCCTTTCCTCTTCACTGGACACCGGCATGCTCACAAAACTCCCATGCTCATGGCAATCACAACGCCAACCTTCTCTTTCATACCCATCTCCAGCGCCCACAAAAACTTCCAAGGCAAGAACGCAAGTACAACGTCGACCGTCGCTGAAAAGACTATGACGACAACTTTGTTAGTGTTGTCCAATGATCCGATTGAAGGGGGTTTACCAACCGCACGAAAATATGTTGTACCGCAACGACACCTCGACCGGAACACATCTCCCCTTCAACTTGAGATCAAGACAGCTGATCCATACCATTACCGCGCTCACCACTAGCGTTCCCGTCAACGAGATCAGAATGGCCCAGACACTAGTCCTGATCCAGCGCTCCGGGATCCTAAGCAATGTCAACGCAAAGCTCGTCTTGCCCCACAAGTTGGCCATGATCAAAAATGTCGAGAGAACGTTCACTCTGATCGGGAAGAGAGGAAAGTTTTCGACAGCGATGACTTGGCGGCCGTATCCCAAGCTGACAACGTCAGAGATAAGACCGGCTTGAGCAGCGAGGAGGACCCAAGAGCCCAGCAGAAAGTAGTCATCCCACCACAGGCCGCGGTTCTGGCAGTTTTTCAGGTAGAGGCGCGTGAAGAGGAAGACAGCTGAGACCGAGATGAGGAGCCAGACGGTAGCGTTGAGCTGGGGGCCGTAGTCGGTTTTGGGGTCAAGACGGAGCTGGTTCATCGTGGCTATTGTTCGACTTGATGATGAAGGGGTTGAGCTCAGATGGAGCCTCACGATAGAGGAATAATGAGCGGAATAAAATAGACAGGTCGAATGGGGATTGCAAAGAGAAAGAAAACTACAACGTCAAGACACGGCTTGGATAGTCTTTCCAAGAGCTTTAATCAATGTCAGTTCCAGTCCTGTCATCCGAACTAAACCCCGTCGAGCTTCCTAGCCCCCCAGGTTCTGCACCCAGCTCCACGTCTCAGATAACGAACACATGCTGGAGTATCGATCAAGGCAAGGGATTTGATATATGGGGCCAGACAAAAAATGTTTGAGAAGAGGAGATCGTTCTGCACGACGATCTGAATGGGGAGCATACCTACCTACCCAAGAAGTAATGAAGTGAGTGGATGGGTATCGCTCGGGCGGTTTGCCGAACCCTGTCGTCTGATGTGGTGCGTGCGGCCCCTGGAATGCCATGTCTTGTGGGGGAGATCTTGCACTCCGCACAGACGGGCGAAAAACAACTACCTGGCAGGAGCCCGGCTAGGGATCACGGCGTAGTCTCCTATTGGTCACGGGCCTAACCGGTTCTGGCACCACTATTGAAAAACATCCAAAAACACAGGTGGCAGCTTATGTTCACAACCACACACATTACAAAGCCAAAACTCGGTCAAATCGAAGCCGAATAGGTGCAAATTAAAAGTAAAAGGCCTGGAATTTCAATTCAGCCGATGTTTTAATATACATCGCAACTAGCAAAGGTATTCAGGTATAGCTTACGCGGGCAAGGTTACAACTTAGACGGCAGCAGCCAAACCACAGGCACCTTACCCAGTCACCCAGTCACCCAGTTCAAACCACCACCCAAATCAACAGCCAATTCAATCAATACCGGCCTGGACCACTGGCCTTACAATTGAAGCCATTTATTCACTGCGCAGGCCGGGCCGGGTAGAAGTAATATATTATTAACTATCTTAAAGGTAGGTAGTTGAAATATTCGTTCGATGGCCCTGCACGAAATCGCAGTTGATTTTGGTGTGTTTTGACCATTTTTCGATGTTTGTAGGATCTTTTCCCTGATGTGGTTAGGCCCGTGACCAACAGGAGACCACGCCGTGATCCCTAGCCGGGCTCACCTGGCAGGCAATCGACAAACTCTCTGCGATGAACTGACCGCTTGACATTCGTTTGCGGTTTTCAACTTCGGTAAAAGGCCTCTGTATCTATTTCAACGTCCCGCTGCATAGAAAGATTTGGTCGAGTCTTTTCGGATATAATCTGTACAGATGGAAAAGTGTAAGTTCTGAAGAGGTTGCTGCAATTCAGCCTTGACGTTGCACTGTCTCCACAACCGTTGGACCGGGGAAGAAAGGGGCGGAGACAAAACCGCGCTCGAAACAGGGGGGGCCCTGCGCATGCTCCGTTCCCAGCTTCCAGGTCTGTTCATATTGCTGAACAGGGCGAGTATCGAACCTGGAACTACCGTGAGTTAGAAGATGTTGGGGCGAGGATGAAGATCGTTTTCGCAGGCTCGTCCGTAAATGCAAGTTCTGATGACGCTCACATATTTCGGTTGCCAGGTAACGCAAACAAGATATCTGCGTTTCGTTTAACAAGTTAATGCAATAGGTACACACCTACCTTACCTACATAATGTTTCTAAGATCACGGTTGTTCTTCCGTGTCAGCTTCTATGTACGACACGCAAATCTCAGGTAGGGGTGACTTTCTTGCCAATCCTAAAATACACCATTCTAGGCCAGTCTCTTCCACGCTAATCCTTCATCTATTTCAACATTGAAAACAAAAACGCAAGAAAGGGAGTGGCAAATTTGAAGCGGTTCAAAGCCTACCATCTCGTCTCGCTTTAATATAGGTGACTCCTTCCATTCACCTTATGCAAGGGCGTTCAGTTTGTGACACTCGACCGTCTCGTTTTGCTTCCTAAATTTCGAGTTCCCATCCTTTTGTGCTACCAACAAGGATTATAAACTGGCTGAATAGGTAGCCAGCATCCTACCTTACCTTAAACATGGCATGGCCCTTCATCCCCAACCATGCCTATCGGTATTGGCTCATTCAATGTGACCATTTTCAGACTCCTTTTTGTCTTCTTATATCAGGACTGCACAATTGCAACTATTACCAAATGGTGCAGAATGAAGCAGATATATGATGCGACTTGCTCTGACTTTATCCAGCCAGTAAGAGTACCAAAAGCATTAGCTTTGGTAAGTCAAATCTACCTTAGCGAACATAAAGGACGCGGTGTGTTTTACTTGATCGCTGACTTCATGTGCCCGATTTTGGTGTAACCCGCAGCCTTGGGAAGATGCTTCTGCCAACAACCTGTCGTACAAGCGAAAGAGGCAGGTTTCCAAGTAGATCTCAACCACACAGGATCAGATGAGCGTGTGATTCTACAAGGTTGACCATCCTATATTCTGATGGACAGAGCACATGCATGTGTTGGAGTTCAGACTCGACCCAACCGTACCACCGCAAAGTACATGCACGAGATCCCTCCGTACATACCTACCAATGTGTCATTCTGCTGATTCTGTCTTGATACAAACTAGTGACTAACTAGCTATCAACAACGGCGCAGCAAGGCCTTTGGCATTGACCAAGAAAAATCGTTACACGAACTGAGAAGGCAGTGTCTATCACCTTCTTGTTCTAGTAAAAGCTCTTTCATCGACAACTTGCTCTGTACAACAGAGGCTTTAAGGAATCAAGCAATTCTGTCAAACGACTTGACAAGTAGGGTGGATGAAGTCTGGGTAGGATCATGAAGCCTGAATCAAGGTGCCAACAAATTCGCCATCTTGATGAGGACAGCTCCGGGATAACAGACCAGAGGGACAACATGTTTCCTAGGACTTTTCTATAAGTACCCCTAAACATCCCTTACAACGTTCGTCCATCATCTCAAGTTCTATCATCATCCCCAACAGCATTAAGTAACCACCAGTCAAATACTCAACTCCTCGACCATCAACATGAAGACGATGCTGCTGTCTCTTGCTGCCTTTGTCCCGGCTGTCCTGGCCATGCCCGCCACCGAGGTCAAACTCGAAGCCAAAGACGTCGAGTTCAATGCGACTGCCGCGGCCGAAGCTTCCCTTCTGGCCTGCGGTTGCGCCCACAACAACGATGCCGGCCGTTGGGATGACCCCATGAAGCCCAGCAGCAGAGTCGCTGATCTTTGCAGCCGTGGTGGTGGATGCCATCAGGCAGCGATCGGACGTATGTGTGTCAGTGGTGACACGGGACAGTGTGGTTGCGCTGTTGCTAGTGCCGAGGAGTGGGAATCCTGTGAGTCGTCGTTAGAGACAATGTATGCCATAATACTAATACTCTCACAGGGAGTGGAAACTGGTGGTATGTTGTCTGCTCAGGCCGTTGACACTTGCCCTTGAAGGCCCAATGCTGGATCACTGCTGACAGCTCTCACATTTAGGCTCTGGACCGTCGTCCAGTGCGGCGGTCTTTCTGTTACCATCACTAGTTAATGGCGACAAGCAACAGACACTATCAACTGCCAACGCAACAGGCGAGGAAGTAAGGAATGTGTTATATTGGTTGAGAGGAGGAACTGGGGGCGAAACGGCAATTCGAGTACTCTGAACTGGACAAGTCTCGGGAGTACCTTTAACGATTTTCATTTCTCACTGTCTTTACCTATATCACTTTGTACTGAAATCCACACAATCGTTTCGTTTCTTTGGCCATCATCCTTTGATTGATTTGTCAAGCTACCTAGGTAGGTATCTTGAGTACCTGCCTGACGTACCAGGTTTTGTTAACCGCTGACAAAACACCCTCTGTTTTGTAGCCTACCCGCCTTGTGTTATTACCCTGTGCCGAAAGCTTTACAAGAAGTCGTTTGGGATTAAGTGTCGATAATTCAAAGCAGAACACTTTGTCTCATAGATCATCGCATTTACTGTCTGTCACCTCGAATGTATTCTTTAGTAAAGGTTTAGATACGCTGAGCTTTTTGTCTCAATAAATTCAACTATTGGAATAAATGTACTTCTTCCAGCACTTTGGTACATAATCAAGCATCCGGTTGCAACAGCCGATGGATCATGTCATAAGCCGCCTCGGGCATCAATTTCGCTGCTTCACTTGCATCCTCCCAAGTATCTTTTCGTTAGTTGTGCGCCAGCCGCCTCCTTCATGTAATGCAAAGAGCGTGGTTGAAACTCGGTGATGGAAGCAACACAACAGGCATAAGCTTCCAGGTTCATCAACAACCACGACGCTCCCATTACACAAGAACGCCCAAGAAGCAATAGCGTTGCTTTGAGGCCCAACGAGCCGTGCCTACCATTTGTTTTGTCTGACCACCAGAACCGGTGCGAAGACTTTTTCACGAATAAGAGAGCCAAGGTCGGCTGCTGACATGGGATGCATTCTGTGACCTATCGGGGAAACAAGACCGAAACAGAGGATGTGTGTTAACATGCCGCCGAGGCACAGTACGTGTGTAACGGCCACTTCGGTCGCACATACTACCAGCAACACATGCGTCTTATTCTATTCGGGCCCATGCTTGCGAGGCGCCCGTTACCATCTGGGATCCGACTATGGTTGTGTCCTGTGTATGGACTCGCTTGTCGGGCCTTGCAGGAAATATTGTGCAGGGCTGTCCAACAGACAGGTGATGCTACCCTCTTTGCATCTCTTGGGAGTAAGCTGGATACCGCAACTGGTATACTGCCACGTTATTTGCCAATAGACAAGATAAAATATGTAACAGAAAGATGCCGCGGCCGGCAAGAAGATGTGATATCTACCTTCGATGGGATACCTGGTGAGAACTGGGCAAGGATCAGCTCACACGTCAAAATAAGAGAATAACCCCTGGATCTCACTACTCTGAGCAGGGCTGGGAGGGTATTTAAAGCCCATCTCCTCCAGCTGTTTGCGTTTTGCCTACACTCCCCATTCCTTCTTCATCTTCCCCCGAGCATCTTTCAAGATGCAGCTCCTCTCTACCCTTCTCCTTGCCAGTGGCCTCGCCACAGCCACTCCCCTCAACATTCCCAACTTTGCCCAAGCTGCCATTGACTCTGGTCTCGCTCTCAAGGGTCTGAATGCTCTTGCTACTCTCAGTGCCCTGACTCGGACCGGCGGCACCTGCACCCCAAACAAGATCAAGTACCGCCGGGAATGGCGCACCCTCTCCAAGCCCGACCGCCGCAAGTTTGTTGCCGCTGTCAACTGTCTTCAGGGCAAGCCCTCTGTCCTTCCCAAAGATGGCACCGTCCCGGGAGCCATCACCCTCTGGGATGACCTCGCCTATGCTCACGCGTGGCGTACCTTTTTTGTCCACATGAGCGCCACCTTTTTGGTTTGGCATCGCTACTTTCTCTTCACCTATGAGACTCTCCTGGAGACCGAGTGCGGGTGGACGCAAGGGCTTCCTTACTGGGAGTGGGGCTTGGACGAGAACAACATGAGAGGGAGCCCCCTTTTCGATGGCTCTGACACCTCCATCGGCAGTGATGGTGTGTTCATTCCCGGAAGACCTGACTTCATTTTGGACATCTTTGGGCCCGACCCCGAGCCTATTCGGGTTGTGTTCCCTCCCGGCACGGGCGGCGGATGCATTGAGAAGGGTCCATTCAAGGACACGGTGGTCAGGCTCGGGCCTTTCCCTCTTGATGGGACGCCCTGGACCAACGAGACGGCCTATGGCAACAACCCGAGGTGTTTGGATAGAGACTTGAACACAAACCCTCTCAAGCGGTGGTCGACGTTCCGCAACAGTACCGAGCTTATCCTCAGTTATGACAATATTCGAGAGTTTCAAGGTTTCTTGGTAAGTTTGCCCCTTTTTTAGGGAAAAAGGTTTCAAGTTGCTGACAAAGGGAAAAAAGGAGGGCGACCCCAGAGTAACAACGGAAAAGCCAATTGGTGTTCATGGAGGTGGCCACTGGGGCGTCGGAGGTATCACCCGTGACCCAATCATCTCGCCCTATGATCCGGCCTTTTACTTCCACCACAACCAGTTGGATCGAATCTATTGGATTTGGCAGAATCTCGACTTCAACAACCGCAAGGATGTGTTTGGCACAGGCACATGGGGCAACTTTCCTCCTAGCCCCAATGTTACCGTGGAGGATTTTATTGATGTCTTGCCACACCAACCGGCGATCAAGATCAAGGACAGCATGAACACGGTTAGCGGGGCACCCTTCTGTTACGTCTATGTATGAAGAGCACCTTGCTTGCCTTTACATCCAGATGATTTGTTTTGGACGAGGGGTTCGAGCAATGTCAGAAACTGCCCAGGGAACACTGTGCAAGAAGCCATGACTAGCACAGGAATTACTTTCATAGAAGTACGACGTTTGTTGCGCAGTATGGGAAGAGCAATTGCACGAATAGTGTTGTAGATTCATATGCACAAAGTTCCCTTTCAAGTTTCGGTCGCCGGTGAGACAAACCTGAAGATAGGTATCCAGGCAAGACGATGCGTGACACGCGACTGTCGACGGTTGTGCTACCGCTACTATGCTTCGTCAATGCAAAATGCAGGCGTCCAGTACCAGGTGACGAAAAGCCCGAAATCGCTGCGTGGGGGGTTGTATCATGGGAGAAATCAGATTGTCTGCCGTTTACCTGGCAAAGGTCAAGCATCTAGTATGGGTGTATGCTTGGCCTGGATAGTTATGACACTCATGGAGATGGATAAAGGCGGGTACATGTACATGGGAGAGCCTAGAAGCAGACAGAGACAGGCTGCTCATGCAAATTTGAGTACCTACAATAGCAGAATACATGTCTCGGCCCAGCTGGTATTCCGAAGCATCGTGCATACCACCTTTACCATATTCGTCAATGGAAAAGGCCCTGGGCCAAGACTTCTTTCGATGGAGATGTTTACGGCCACTCCAGGACGAGCTAGTTGATCACCAATGTGGTTACCCATGGCTCTTATCCACCTTGACTACCACTGCCGTAGGATAGTCAATTTCGTGTTTGATGTCTATGCAAGATAGTAAGTCTGCTGCGCTGAACTGGAATATCACAGCACCTGGTCGTAGTGAAACAGTATGTTACAGATACCTGCCACCACAACACCCATCGTAAACAGCCACGATAGTCAGCTCTGAAGGATATTAGGTACCGCTCACATGAAGAGCAGTCCGACTGGAACCGCACTACGTCATCATGCTGCAACAGAACTGGACGGGGGGCGGGTGATGCTCTTTGGGAGGGTCATGGGTTATGGGATTTCCAGAATCCTGCATGATCAGCTCAGCTCAGATAGAAAATGCGACAGTCCTGCGTATCGCCCGGCCATCCGGCGTGGGATGTTGACAAATTGTGCGGGTGGGCTATGGCAGCAAAAGTAAGCTGGTGTCCCGATCAAGCGTAGTCAAACTTGAAGTCGGATGGGTGACATGAGCTGTGAGGATTGGAGACAGTGTCTGAGATGAAGAGCGTGGTATAGAAGTGGACCGAAACATGCAGCAGTTGACAGAATGAGATGGGATGAGACCAAGCTGGGTACTTCCGACAGAGAGCCCGGTAGAAAATAATAGCTGTGAAACGGTGATCTCTCATGAAATGTGAGAACTGACCACAGGTCCAGGCCCAATACGAGGAGGACCGCTGAGACACCGGTGAAGGGTGGAAGAAGCGTTAAACGTCTATCGTGGCTGGTGAGCGTGTGGGTGTCCTAGCTGCATGCATTTGCGTCGAGGGTGGCCCGTATTGCTCCTTGATTTGTTGGTGAGCATCCAGAGGGATCACACTCACACTCACACTCCCCCCCCGCACTCGACAGCCACTGGGGACGCGCAAGAAGTAGTATGTGAAGTTGGTCAAGAGAGGTGTAGATGGTAGCAGCTGCAAGATGGGCGGGCACTGCAGTACCGCTCTCGCATCGGCATTCCAAGCCAGCGGATGAGCTATGTTCGTGTCAAGGCCAAAGGAGATCAGGTGAGGTGGGGGTGTTGATGCGGAGCTGGAAACAAACGTCGGTTGAGAGATGCATCATGCAAATCCGGGGAATAAGGGCGACGGGGGTGCAGGGTGCATTTTGTGCAGATGTCCGTCAGGCGCCACCGGGTAGGTATCACTGAGCGGGCAATGAGGTGAGGTGTTAGGTCCCCCTCACCCGGCAATTGCTTATCTGGCTCCCGTCTTATCGCAACTCAACCGCTTCACTGACAGAGAACACCTTAACCCCGAGCGTACCTAGCTTGGTGCATCCTCCTGCTTGTGAGTCGGTCAACGGTGGTCAACCTGAATCGCTAGCACGCTACCTACCTATTAAGCCTTGTGATCATGCTCAGGCAGTCGGGGGGCTGAAATATCGTTGGTTGGCTTCCACACCGAGGGCTTGGATGACTCCAACGGCGCCCCCGCTAGCTGCACACCGGAGCAAAGCTGCCATTGTCATCGTCAGGCCGTTGTGCTCGCCCCGTGGTCTGCTGCGCATAAGCTTCAACGGAAAACGGTACCGTGTTTAGGTCCTGGGGATCATTTATACATACAACCGCAACGGTACATCCGGGACCCCCACGCTGAACGGCACATCAGCAATCGGAGCGTGTCATCAACAGTAATATCAAGACGGTGATGCCGGTGGGGGAGGGTGCGCGCACCTGCCCCTCAGCGGACATCAATCGGTAAGACCATGGCAAGCTGGAAGTCAATAAAAAAAAACTGACAAGTCCTACTACACCACACCAACAGACGGCTTCAACTGCCTATTGAGTCAGTCGGATTATCGTGACGGAGCTCGATGGCACGGTTCTCCAAATGGCCGCTGCTGAGAACAGGAATAGACATTGAGACTCGTGAACAGTAACACCGTTAGGCGTCTTGCTGCATCAGGCGGTGGGTGGACATTTGCTGTGGATGGGACCTCAAAAAGTGCACACCTCCACAGCCCCTCCCCACCGCTGCCAAGCGCCTTGCCAACTGAGCCCACCGCCCTCTCCCCGCCCGCCCTCCAGCCCTTTTAACCCCCGAGATCTCGCTCGGCTCGCCACATCCACACATGCCGCCATCTGCGCTCAAGCTCCCCCTCGGTCTCACACGACGCAACATTTCACCACCCGCCGTCTCCGCTCCCGGGCTTGGTTGGAAATACCCTCTCTTTTGACAACATCCCTCGACCACGCCTCGAGCCGTCTTGAAGCTCTTTTTTTCTGATCTGGCAGCGACATCGTCGCGTGCCCATCCCTGTCCGGTCGATCACGACCCCTCGATCCGGCGCCGCACTCCCGTCTGCACCACCCACCCAAAACCCAACACCTCCGCTCTCTCTCCTCCCCGCAGCCCCGGCAGCCGACCTGCCTGCCCAAGAACATCGCCGACGCCTGAAGCAATGGCGACATCCAACCTGGGCGAGTTTCGCCATGTGCGCACCGGCAGTCTCAACATCCCACCACAGGCCGGTCACTCGAGTGGTGGGATAATGGCTCCCATGCCCGCCGCTGCCCATCGTTTCGATGGATCCAGAAGCCCTCCCAGTATGTTCTACGATGGCGACACACCCCCGTGTGCCCCGCTCACTGTCCCCTTGGTGATGCCATGTCGCGACGCACTTCTGTTCAAATCCTTGCTGACCCGGCGACTTGCTCTTGAACCAGACACCTCGCACGTCCCATGCAAGTTCTTTAGACAAGGCGCCTGCCAGGCAGGCAATGCATGCCCCTTTAGCCACGATTTAAGTTCGGCCGCCGAAAACGTGTGCAAGTACTTTGCCAAGGTACGCCCTCGACACTTGTGCTCTGGAAGACTGTCAAGCTGACTGGTTCATGTGTTGCAGGGAAACTGCAAGTTTGGCCCAAAGTGCGCCAATATACATGTGCTCCCCGATGGCCGTCGCATCAACTATGGCAAGAATGGTGTTACAATAGGCGTGCCTCCCGGTGTCGCCCTCGGTGCTCGCGTAAACCCGACGACATACCATCAACCAGCCAGCAGTGCCTTGACCAACTCTTTTATGCGCGCAGACTCCCCATACAACGCCACGCCGTTTTCGCTGCAAGACGAGCTCTACGGCCACCAGATGGCTCTCGAAAACGGCGTGCCCACGATCGATACCACCTCGTACGCTTCGAATCCTGCTTCGGCCTACGGATCACCACGAGACGAGGAGCCGAACCGCTTTGGATTGGGTCTTTCCCCCAACATCAAAGGGCTCTCGGTGCTGGATGCCCCCCTCCCTGCGTCATTCGACAGCAACGGAATCTCACATGCGGCTAGGGGTGGCCCTTGGCCATCTTCGGTTCCGGCTCAGTTTGGATTGGACTCGCCTTCTTCCTCGCTCAGTGCCGCCAAAAGCGGACGTACCTCGGATGCGCTGAAGCACTTGCACGCGTCTGCCTTTGGAAACGGCCACCTCTCCCCCTCGGGACTTGGAACACAGGATATGTCAGGCTTTGGTAGCAGCCCCCCTTCCGGCTCTCTTGGATTCAGCTCAGCACTGGGTGGCGATGAGTACTTTGGGAAGCGACCAATGCACAGCAACACTTCGCGATTTGCCAAGGCTCGCATGATGAGCAGCAGCGTGCCCAAAGTTGACATGGACTGGGATGACTCGGAGCAGTTCCTCTTTGAAGAAGACTATGTCCCGGGTGCGTTGGCCAACGAGTTGCTGACGCCGACGGAGAGGGCGAGGAGGGGCTCTACAACCAACACGATTCGCGGAATGGACGTCCTCAGCCGGGAGTCGATCGCCGAATCCTGCCCACCTGCCCCCATCACCAAGTTCGGCACTCCCATCCAGCCTTCTAGCCCTGGCCGCTGGGGTCCTTTGTGGGGGAGGCAAAAGGAGGATGACGGGCACCTGGAGACGGGCCGGTCCTTCAAGCACGCCTCGGCATTCGGCCACGTGGGAAGCCCGCTTCGGAACTCGAGTCTTGCTAGCGCCATTACATCAGGGCTGGATGGGAACACGGTCGGAGTGTCGGCCCTGACTCAGCAGCTTCGAGACACACAGCTGTCAGACGACGGTTCGGCTGATTCAGGCCCCCACATCCGGCCCAACGTTGCCCGGAATGCCAATGGAGCCGGCGTCATTGGCGAGTCCAGGGATAAGGATGGTGGACTGGCAAGACATGTTAGCAGCACCTCGATAGGGTCTGCTGGGCGCTTCAAGTCGCCAATGGATGAAGAGGAGGCCGCATTTGTGTTTAGCATGGATGACGACGATGATGCCCAGGGTAGAGCTCGGAAGCGCGCATCCGGAAACCAACAAGCCAACAATACCGCCAGTCCTCTGAGTGCCACCGCCTGGTCCAACAGCTACGCTACAGTCGTTGCGAACAACAGATCTGCCGGTGCCAATGGCGACGGCAACCGGGGCGCCGGTGCTGTTGAGGCTGTTGGGGGAAGATAATGCTTTGGTTTCAGGAGTTTGGGTACGGGGGGCACAAAAAGAGCGAGAAAAGCAAGGGATTAGACTGAAGGAGGAAGGGGGCATGATACAAAAGGAATTGCATCGCCTGCGGCGCTTCTCTTACATATATAGCTGCAGCAAGGATCATACGGGGCATAGCGTGGTGTGGTTATTGGCACTCTTGTGGGAGGCATGCTTGCTTGGCTTGCGTAAAGGTCATTTATTTGCACACGTCTCCAACACAAGATGCCTGATACTGTAAGGATTTTCCTTGTGGCAATATTCCTGTTGTTTTCTTTCTATCTCTCTCTTTTGTCTGGATATGTACGGTATAGGAAATTCAGGTTGGGGGGGTTTTGTTTTGTGTTAAATTCCTCTATACAGGGCGTTCGAGTTTTATTTCAAAAGGGTGTTTCACAGCGATATCCTCGTCGTTCTTCCAAGAAACATATGACACCATGCATCTCAACTCTCAAATCCGTTTCCAGTATAGCTTAGGTTCGGTGTTGGTGTGCGTAGACGAGAATATGCGATGATCGGGAAGTAGTGACAAGGACATATGCAACAGCAGTACATGTAATACAGGGGGATTAAATCGCTCCGTATATGGAGGCAGCGAACAGTTCCTTATGATTGAGATGACGTGGCCCAAGGACGCATGCTCAGACAGCTTCGGTGATGGCAGATGGAAGTGCTCACACCAGGAGAAAAGCGTCTCCACACATCCCTGTCCACGCCTCTTCAAAGCTTGATCCCAACCAGCGCCACGCAATAGCAGTCGTTCCATGTCCATACTATGCAGGACTCGGTCGGGAGACTTGATGATTGGGTTGTCGTGATTTATGATATGAGTTGTGAGTATGGTACAAGGCGGCACATGCAGCAATAGCGACGACAAGAAACGGCCCAAATACAAAAAAGGGGTTACAGTTGTTGGTCCTCTATGCAGTTGATTTTTCTCCCTTCCATTATTAGCCGGCGACAACCGCTTAGTTGGCATCGGGTTGAGAGGTGATGTACTCGACGGCCTTGTCAACTATTGACACGATACATGTTAGAATCCAAGATCGAGGTCAACTTTGAAGGGATCATGCACCACATACCGCTGTGAATGGTGTCGGCATCCTTATCGGGGATCTCAATGCTGAACTCCTGTTGCCCATGTCGTCAGTATCCATTCCCATGTCACAGCAAAGGGGAACAGGGTCATCCATACCTCCTCAATGGCCATCACGACCTCAACGGTATCCAAGCTGTCCAACCCAAGGTCATTGGCAAAGTGGGCAGTTTCCGTGATCTAGAGAGCCAAAGACCAACTGTCAGCTCCCAATCTTCAAAGCCCATGCACCATTATTCCTTCCTTCACAACTCCTGCGGGGGTCGAAACCAGATATTCTCGTTCTTGCTGGGTATGGTACTCACGTTCTCGGGGTTGTTGACCTGTAGCAAAAAAACCTCGGTTAGCATCTCTTTTCTGACCAGGAACAAGGACCAAAACGCAGAACAGCAAGTACCTTGTCGAACCCAGACAAAAGCTCCTTGATTCTCTCGTAGACCTCCTGCTTTGTGAGTCCACCACCGGACGCATAGCCACGCATCTGGAGAGCCCAGCTGGCAGAAGCCTTGGGCACGAAGGTCTTCGCCGTGGAGGGAGCGGCTAATCTGAGGGAGGGGGCAGCGGCAGAGCGAACAGCGGCGGTCCGCGACGCAAGAGCGACGGACCGGAGGACGGCGGTGCGGAACATTTTGACAGGAGGGTGGTTGGACCGGGAAAGAGTGAATGCTCGGGGGGGTTCGTGTGTGGCCGGTGGGAGTGGGCCGGGTGGTCGACGCAATTGACGGCGGGAGAGGTTCGGCGGGGGGGTGGTGACGGTTCTTGATGATAAATTTCTCGCCTGGGAATGGCAAGCGTCGGGATGCGCTAAACTCTGGCAGCTTTCGGTGCTGCGGCACTGCGGGACAGCTCCAACTTTGCACCCGGTCTGTGCACCGCATCACGTGATATGCGTCATGACAGCATTCTCGAGACGGAAACAGCACCACCAAGGGAATAGCAGGAACGAGAATCATAACTTTTGGGTGGTGGCACATATTTATAACACTATTTACAGGTCTTCTGAGCCAGCCACTACCATTCTGCAGCACCACCTCGATTTCCTCCACAGTCACCTTTACCTGTAGGGAGCATCCGCTCTGATAGCCGCAGCCAGCTCCGGCTCCCACTTGTCTCCGTTGGAGAGCAATTTCTCTGTGCAAAGTTAGCTCGAGTTTCCATTCAACGAGACTATGAGGAGAAACCCACCCTTGTTGTAAAGCAGCTCCTCGCGAGTCTCGGTGGCGTACTCGGCGTTGGGAGACTCGACGATGGCGTCGACGGGGCAAGACTCCTGGCAGAAACCGCAGTAGATGCACTTGGTCATGTCAATATCGTAGCGGGTGGTACGGCGGGAACCGTCCGCACGCTCCTCGGCCTCGATGGTGATGGCCTGCGCCGGGCAGACAGCCTCGCAAAGCTTGCAGGCAATGCAACGCTCCTCGCCCGAGGGGTATCTCCGAAGAGCGTGCTCACCACGGAAACGGGGAGAAATGGGACCCTGCTGCTGTCAGCCGGTCTGGCCTCGTCAAATGCGCATCACTCCTCCCCCTCTCATCCATGACTGCCCAGTCGCTTGTATTCTGTGATTGTGTCCCCCCAACCTCGGTCCACTTGACAGCCATCGGTAGAACGCACCTTTTCGAATGGGTAGTAGATGGTGTACCTGTTCAAGTCGACCTCTGTCAGCCCTTCTGGCATGATCCAAGGATCCCTCTGGCGACAAGCACTTACGGTGGCCGGAAGAACTGCTCCATGAGGACGTACATCCCCCTCATCATCTCCGTCATCAAAAAGTACTTTCCAAGCTTGTCGAATGTGCTCTCGGACTCCTGCTCCCACGTCTTGGGGGGTGGCAGACGGAAGTTCTTGGGCGGGGGCCCAGCCGGTGTCGCATACGCTCTTCTGGCGACAATGTGGGAGACGACTGTAGAGGAGGGAGCGACGGTGCGGACTGCGCGCGCCAGAGGGCGGGCCGCGATGGTGGTTGCGGGAAGCATGGTGTCGACGTCGATCCGGTCGTCAGGGTCGGGCGGGAGGTGCTGGCAAGCCGGGCGGGACTTTTGGTGCTACTGGAAGCTGTCGCGGGGATTAAGGCTTGGGTCCGAAATCAGACTGGCGATCAGTCAATTGGGCCTGGACACTTCCTGCAAAGAGTGCGGTCGCGACACCGACAGCAGAAAGTCGAGAGTGGGGTGGCGGAGGCGAGGTTGACAGAGCTCCCCGGTGGCGCTTGACGTCGTCTTGATATCCCTGGAGCTTTTGGTCCTGGGAGTTTGCATTTTGGACCTGCCCGCGCTTGGGCCACCCCGCCGCAAGATTACATTTCGCAGCATCTGATTTGCTGCCTCATGGACGTGTGGGGGACCAAGCTCCTCAGCAGCCCCATTCACGTGCGATTCACGTGAGATACTCAAACCAAAAAAAAAGGGAGAGATTATGAATCATCGGGAAAAGGGGTATATTCTGTCTATATCATGTTCCTTTATTGATCAATCTTCCCCCATGTCGTCCACCACACGCCAATGTTGGCTGCCACCACGAGATCCAGCATCTTCAGCCCTTCATCGTGGATAATCAGCTTTCCAAGCTTGACCTTTTTCCCACTGCTCCCACCTCCAGCGTTCTCTTTGCCAAGGCTAAGATCCATTTCATCGTCATCGCTCCACTCACCCTCGTCGCTGCTCTTCGCATCTCGATGGTGCAGCAGGCTGCTAAACTGTTTCGACAGTCGACTTGCCCGGTTGTCCTTGTCGGCGTCACTCCGACGGGCCCCAAAGAAGTCACCGCCGCTCGGTAGGTTGAACCTCAGTTCGCTAACCGGTTTCGTTCCCAGAAGGGCAGCATGGAGCTCGTCACCTCTCGACCGGCCCATAGCCTGCGCATTTTGGATGCTTTGTGCCACCTCGCGAGGATCGAACTGGAACTTGGTGGTAGAGTCGAGCACATGGCGGAGCTTGAGGGAGCGCCCACTGGTGCTGGTGCGGAACTCACAACGCCCTTCCCACGGTGACAGAAAGGTGTACCCTTTTGGCCGCAGCCCTGGTCCAGGTTGAGTAATGATTCCGCCCTGCTCCTCACCTGATCCAGAGTGATTAGATCCAATGGTGGAGGAGCTCCCCTGCCTGGTGTGGCATGTCTTGGGCGCGCCGGCGTCTTCGCAAGGCTGCACGCCCTCTGGGCCAACACTGCCACGCCTGTCGCGACGGTGAAAAGCCTTTCTGAATCCAGCTTTCCAACCTCCTCCATAAGCCATGACAACCTGTCTGTGGAATCCCTCTTGGGAGGGAGGAGCCAATCCCCGAGCACCACTGTTGCTGCGGTCTCTCTGTCCGCTCTGCACCATTTGTGAGAACGAATGCGGCTGGCCTGTTGAGCTGAGCGGCTGGAAAGCCTGCGTCTCGGCGGTGGCCCGGCTGGGCATTCCTCTGTACTTGGCATACCCTGAAGTGTCAAGGCGAATATCAATCTTTTGTGCTCTCCATCCGGATCCCATGTCCTCCGGGTTGAGACTCGGATCTGCCTGCGACGGGGGAGGGATGTTGGTGGCAAAAGACGACACCTGTCCCACATTGACCTGGCTTCCAGAGCTTGGATCTCTGCGAATAATGGTCAGATAAAATGAAACCGAAGATGGGCGCCGATGCAGATTCCTGGGTGACGCGGGATGTTGTGCATGACTATACGAAGAGGGCGATGCCACTGGCTGCGGGGGTTGCTGTGCGAGAGGTTGACTCGGTGTGCTCGGCCGGGCCGGGCTTTGCGAGTAAAGTGGAGGTGCAACGTTGGTCTCGACATGACTGAGGGCCGCCGGTGGTGAAGATAAAGACACTGCCGACAAGTGAGGAGGCGGCGGCGGCGGCGGCTCGGGTGAGCCCCCCGATAAGCGTTTCCGGAACATGGGATTTGGCCGATATGAATCGGACGTCACCTCGGCAACATTTTGGGTCTCCGATATTGGAGACGGGCCACCTTCTGGTCGGCAAGGCTTGTGATGGAGGATAGGGGGAGCTGGTGTGGGTATTGGGCCTGGTTCCCCCGTTGGCGACACACTTTCCGGCCTCAGGACTCTGGCTGAGGCAGGCAGCGGCTTCCTCGGAATCGTGCTCCTAGCACTCTCCCCGCTGGACCGCGTCGGACCCAACACGTTACCCTTTGGTCGTGGGGGCATCGGTGGTGGCATATCCTCTGGTAGCTCCATGTGAATGTAATAGAGCGAATTCGCGATGTCTTCACCTGTCACGTTTTTCCTGTGCGGTCTCATGGTAGAGAGTATCACGTCTTGAAGCCAGAATTAGCAAGCCAGCACATTCCAGAGGAAGAACGGTACAAACCTTGGGTCCCAGGAACTCGGGAGATGTACAGCGTGAGGGATTCTTTGACTTCGGGATGGTGGGGGTATTGGGGAGGATTTGCGGCGATATAGTTGATGTCGGCCAGGGACCTGGCCTCAGCACGCGGTCCAGCCGCCATTGCCTCTTGGAAATGTCTGTGATGCGACAAGATGTTTGGTGGTTTGCGTAAAGTGACAGTACGAAGGTAGGTGACGGGAGTGACGTTGCTCTCACTGCGAGAACCTGGTAGTCACCACGGCGGGGCTATGTTGGGCGTTGGAGTTGGGGTGGTGGTAAAAGAGAGTTGACGGGACCTGCTGCATCACCTCACATACCTACACAAAGAAAACCAGCTCTAGACAACGGTCCCTTAAGAAGAGAGACACAACCCACACAACTCGATGGACGCTTGTCTGAATCGTTGCACCAGTGTCCAGTGTCCACCGCATCCGAATTTCCCCCATTCCCGTCAGTGGGGTGCCGGTTGAGTAAGGGAGCCGTGGAGCTTGGGCCAACCTGAAGTCGCTGCCCAATTGGGCCTTGCAGCACGCACCAGGCATCACGCATCTCTCCTCCGCCAAGACCATGAACCACGCGTCAAGGTTGGGCAACAGTTGAAATTATCATACCTTATACCTATCACTACATGTATTAAAAAAATGTCTCGCAATGACAACTGAATACAACGGCGCGTCCAGCGCTCAACGACAGGCAGTCTACCACATGAACAATGCTTGGTTTCAGTCCATTTTGCCCGTTTCATGTCAACATGATATCCACAAAACACACAAACATCAATAGACGCTAATAAAAGGACACAAGAAAAAAGAAGTTTCAAAAAACACACAAGACCCGGTCCCGAGGCCGATACAAGAGAAGAATCAGCCGCCTGTTGCAATAATTCCAAGACCAAAAACGAGAACAATTTAGTTTTCGCGACACGATCCCCGAGCCCCATTCACGCCGTCCTCGTCTTTTGAACGATCAATGCCGCGAGGTCGTTGATCGTTCCGCTGCTCAGCAACTCCAAGATTTGCAAGTTGGCCCTCAGCTCCTTGGCGATCCAGTTTCGCAATTCAATGGCAGTCAGTGAGTCCAGTCCATAGCTGGTGATGTTTCTCGCCACATCGAGATCTTGGATGTCGACCGTCAGCACTTCCGACATCTTCTGGAGGATACCCTGACCGGCAATGTTGGCCGCCTCCTCGTCGCTGCTGGCCGCACGGAATGCGTTTCCTGGGGAGATGGTCTGTTTCGGCATCAAGCCCTCACGCTCGGCGGCAGCGAGGCACTCGGCCTTGAGCTCAGTGAAGCGCGGATCCGAAGCGTAGTATGGCCACCCACCGTCAGCACCGAGGTGCAGCTTGAGGCCCGTCAAGCACTGCGCCGGGCATTCTCCACGGACAGCAGCAGACAGCAGGGCAAGCACCTCCTCCTCCGAGACCGTCTCATTTCCAAAGTTGCGGATGATGTCCTCGCTGCGTTCTGCATTCTCCGCAAGGTATCCTGCGCCCGTGACGGCTGTCAGGTCGAGCGAGGTGCCAGGCAGGCCGTTGAGCTGCCTGTGCTGCACAAACGAGTCGAGGAACGTGTTGGCCGCGGCGTAAGCGCCCTGGCCACGGGATCCAAGGATGCCAGACGCCGAGGAAAGGACGACAAAGTAGTCGAGGGAAATGCACTGCGACTGCAGCACGTTGTGGATGTTCCAGGTTCCTGCTACCTTGGGCCGGATGACCTGGGTGTAGTCGTCGTGTGTCATGCCTTCCAACAACACATCCTACGTCGTTGTTAGTTTGCGTAGGCTCTCGGGTGGGCAGAATTACTTACACGAAGGACCATTGCCGCATGGACAACACCGCAGATGGGAGGGAGTGATTTGGAGCACTCGGCCACAAGCTGTTTCACCTGCTGCTCGTCGCTGGCGTCGCACTTCTTCACCAATACACGCGCATCTGGGCAGTTGATGTCTTTCTGGAGCTGATCAACCATCTCCTTGCCACCTCCACTACGCGAGAGCAGCACAATGCTGCGAGCGCCATGTTGGATCATAAACTTGGCCATGGAACGACCCAAACCACCAGTACCGCCCACGATAACGTGGGTGCCGTCTCTCCGGAAGATGGACTTGGATATCCGGTGCATGGCCTTGACCTGTTCCTCGGGTCCGGCAACCACAACAACAGGGTGCGTCGCGCGATTGTGAACCATCTCCATGCCCCTGGAGAGCTCTGAAACGGGAAGAACTGTGGCATCCGAAGGCGCCTTGATCACACCACTGGCGATGTTGTCGACGACCGCCTTGAGGGTACGCTCCATCGCCTTGGGTCTAGCAGCCGCCACACTGGCCATATTGAGCGAGGTGAAAGTGGCGTTGACTCCGAGCTCTGGCCTGGTATGGGCATGGGTGGCTGACGTCCGAATCTCCACAAAGCGGCCAAAGTCAGCAAGGCATTCCCAAGCAACATCAGTCTCGTTTCCGGACAGTGTCAAGACAACGTCCATGCCTTCGCCGCTTGTCGCCTCCTCCAGCTGCCGGCGAAGATAGATGCTGCGAGCATTCAGCACTCGCTCTCTCGGCACACCTGCCCTCTTTGCTGTGGCAGCCTCGTCATCATTCTGAACCAAGACGTACGCCGACGCTCCCAGATGGCGGGCCACTTCGACGGCAGCAAGACCGGCCGGGCCTGCGAGCTGGATGAGGATCCTCTCGCTCGGCTGAAGCTTGGCGACATCTACCAAAGCGTAGTGGGCGGCAGAGAAGGCAGCGGGGATGATGGCCGCGTTCTCCATGCTTAGACCCGCCGGGATGGCAACAGCACTTGATGTTCTTGCTCGAGCATGTGTGCTAAAAGGACCCAATGCCAGCGCGCACACCTTGCTTCCTTGCGTAAAGTTTCTCACACCTTTTCCGACACGCGTGATGGTGCCACTGCAGCTGCGCACAATCTTGGATTCGGCATCGTGCGTCTCGGCCTTGTCGGCATCGTCCTTGCTGAGAGACGAGGCAACCACAGCGATCTCGATCTCGTCCTCACCCAACGCGGTTTCTGGGCAATCCTCAAAGAACATGTCGTCAAAGGACTCTGAGCTGTGTGGTGCCAGGCGTAGTTGGCGGCCGGATTGGTGAAAGTTTTGGAGATAGGAAGCCGAAGGGCCAAGGCTGCGGTGCACATCAAGATTGAGCTTCTCGTCCACCTTGATGCGTGGCACCACGAGCTTGCCCTCCTCTTCCGCAAACTCCATTTCCTTCTCTCCCTCCTCCTCCGACAAGACAGATGCCCGCAGCGCTTCAAAGACAACGCTGGCTTGTTCGTCAGCAGACAGCTTGCTCTTGGGGTCCAAATCAAAGCTGGAAGCCACTGCACTCCGCTCCGACCGCGCCGTGCGGATGAGACCCAGTGCCATGTTGGCTTCGGGGTTTGTGGGAAAGCGTGTTGCTCCACGGGTGATCCACATGAGCCCGGGTGAAGTGGTGAGGAGTGACTTGATCTGCTCAAGACGCGAGGCTGAGAGATTCGGCAGCATGGGGGCTTTCAGATCTGACAAAACCAGGAACTTGGAACTAAAGTCGGTCAAGCTGTCCATGGAAGAAACCCTTGGGGACAACCCGGTGCTGGCTTCAATGACATGGTACAGCGCCGAGACCAAGGAGTCCTTCTCGTCTTCTGTCACGATCACGATGGAGTCAGACTTTTGTTGGGTCTTTTCGTCGCTCGACTGCCCCTTGCCCTTGGCTTGGGCAAAAGGTTGCCATTCATACTGGAAGCACAGCTCTCTGGGCGCGGATGTGTCTTTCTGACCAATCCTGACCGCCTTCATCTCGAGGCCTGACATGGAAATGGTAGCAGCCGCCGAGCTGGCCCCACTGAAGGCCTCCACCATGAATGTTGCCGTCTTTGGCTCCAGGTTGGAGTGAATGCAAAAGGTGTCGTTAACCCGCTTCTTCCAGGGTGTGCGCACTGTAACATGACGGATGGCGACAGGGAGATGGGCGGTGGGCACACCGTCCTCGGTCGACTTCAGGCTGAGCAGTGGCACCTGCAGCATGGCATCCAAGACCGAGGGGTGGACCTTGAAGGGCGTCTCAAAGTCCATGGGCATGTCCGCCGCGGTATCGCGGGTGCAACAGTTGGCCACAACCTTGGTCTTGTTGATGCTTAGGTCGACGACAGACTTGAAAGACTGGGGGAATCCCATTCCAAGCGCCGACAGGGACTCATAGATCTCTGCACCACCACCTGCCAATGTGCTGAGCTTGCTAGACGTGTCGCAGACCTGGCCACTGCAATCCTGTGTTGGCGTGGCCGGGGTGTGGCTGCCGTGCCCGGCGTCGGAAGTTGCTGATGAGGGAGGCGAGGATCCAGCCGACGAATAGGCCGAGGAGCTGTCAGCATCCGACATGAGCTTCTTCATGGCCTCGGTCCTGGCGCTGGGGACAGACGCGTCTCTGGGAGCTGCACGGCGTCGCAAAGCGGCATCGGTCACTACAGTACCGGTGCAATGCTCCAACCATCCACGACTTTCCTCGTGGGAAGTGATGCGGAACTCGTGACCCTTCTCGCCGTCCAGGGTTCTGAAGGTTAGGAGCACCTCAAACTCCTTGCCGTCCTCGACGAACAGGTGGTCCTTGATCTTGAGGTTTCTGACGTCAAACTTTTCAACATCAGCCCCTGCGAGGCTCGCTTGTTGGGCAGCGGCCTCGATCACCATGGACACGAATGCCGACGCTGGGTAGACGTGGCGCCCTTGGACTTCATACTCCTTCAACCAGGGCAAATCCTCGGTGCGCACAACGTTACGCCAGGTTGGCTCGAGCTCGCTCGACCAGTCAGCCAGGATACCGATCAAATCATTGCGGGCAAAGGGCTTGATACGATGCTGCTGGCTGAGACGCGACTCATACCAATACTTTTGCTTCGACCATGGGTACGTGTACAACATGGGCACCAGGTCTGGGTGCTCCTTCTCCTGGCGCCTGTGGTTGATGTTGAAGAAGTCAAGGGGGTAGCCGCGGACGAACAGCTTGCCAGCGGCCTCCAGGCAGGTTGTGGTGGCATCTTGGTCGCGCACGAGTGTCGGGATGTAGCTGATCTTGGTGGCAGCAGCACCGAGCTTTTTCAGGATTTGCATGATAGGACCCTTGAGGGCGGCGTGGGGCCCCACCTCCAAAAGAATATCGGGCTTGTGCTCATTGCACAGGCGCTGAAGAGACGTGGAAAAGCGGACAGCCTGTGTGAGATTGTCAACCCAATACTCGGGACCGAGCTCGTGCAGATCAATTTTGCGGCCACGGAGTGAAGAATAAAACTCGACATTGGATGACGAGACCGAATCGGGCACCTGAATGTGGGAAATCTTGCTCAGGTAGGACTCAGCAATGAGCTTCATGTGAGGAGAGTGGTAAGCCACGTCGACAAACAGCTTGCGGTTGAAGACGCCCTTGTCTTGAAACATCTTTCCTACACGATCGATGGCTTCCTCGTCGCCGGACAAGGTGGTGGAGGATGGAGAATTCTCGCATGCCACGACGGCCTGCGGGCCACCCTCCTGATTGAGAGCCTTGAGCATGGGAGCAAGATCGTCGGCCCCAGAACCCACGGCCATCATGCTGCCCTTGAGTTGGGTGTGGGTCTTCTTGAGCTCGATGATGACCTGTCCTCTGTAGTAGGCAGCCGCCATGGCCGACTCAAAGTCCAACGCGCCGGCAGCGTAGGCAGCACCAATCTCTCCCGAGGAATGCCCCGTCACCGCTGTTGGTCGGATCCCAAAGGACTCGAGAAGGTCGATCAAGGCGACCTGAACGGCCGAGCATATGGGCTGCGAGATGTGGGCCATGCCGACCTTGGTGGTCTTCTTGTCACGGGTCAGCTCCTCGTAGATGGAGAAGTCGGCCCCGATGTACCGCAACGTCTTGTCTGCGCGCATGATGGCGTCTTTGAAGACGGGGTGTGTTGTGATGAGCTCACGGCCCATGGCGTGCCACTGAGCACCTTGTCCAGTAAAGACAAACGCCAGCTTGGGCGGTTCACTCGAGGCACGGGCGGGCACCATCTCGTGAGAGTTGAGCGAGCCAGCGACGGCCGAACACATGCCGGCTACAACGGCCACACGCCATGGGAGATGAGACCGGCGTTGGCAAAGAGTATAGGCTAGGTTGCGGGGCATTGTCGTCTGGTACAGCTCGGCGTGCTGCTCAAGCCAGATGCCGAGTTCCTTCATGCTGTTGCGGAGGGCCGTCTCATCGTTGGCCGACAAGACGAAGAGACGCTGAGGCGTGTAGCCAGCATCCTTGCCCAGCTCGATCTCGCGTGTGATGGGCGCTGCCCTGAGAACACAGGTCGAGTTGGAGCCGGAAAAGCCAAAGTTGTTGACGCAGGCATACTTTTTCTTGCTCGGCCATGGCTTCTGGTCGGTGGCAACACGCATGTTCCACTTATCAAGAGGGATGGCCGGGTTAAGCGTTGCAAACTCGGTGTTGGGCAAGATGAAGCCATAGTACAGCATCAGCACCGATTTGATGACCGAGACGATACCCGACACACCTTCCAAGTGGCCGACGTTTGGCTTTGTGGAGCCGATGTATAGGGGCTGGTCAGGGGTAAAGTGTCTTCCTACTGCCCTGTAGATTGCCGTAGCCTCGATCGGGTCACCCTTCTTTGTCCCTGTGCCGTGGGCCTCGAAAAAGCCGACATCCTTGGGATCAATGTTGGCCTCGGCAAACACATCTCGGAGCAAACGTTCTTGTTCCTCCGGCGACGGCGCGACAATACCGACTGTTCGGCCATTGTGGCTGATGCCAGAATGTGTGATGACGCTGAAGATGTGGTCATTGTCCGCTTGAGCTTGAGCTAATGGCTTGAGGATAAGACACCCGGCACCTTCGCCACGGGCGTATCCCGACTTGGCTCGGTCATCGAACGCATATGTTCTGCCGGCGTCGGAGAAGAGACGGAGCTTGGCCATCGACACCCAAATGTCGGGGTGTGTGATGAGATGAGAAGCCGCAACAATGGCTGATTCAGACTCGCCTGCCCTAATAGACTGCACCGCTAAATGCAAGGCGTGTAGGGACGACGAGCACGCCGTGTCTACGGTAAACGCTGGGCCCCTTAGGTTAAAGTAGTAGGCTAGCCGACCCGCCAAGAAGGCGCCCTGGTTTCCAGTGGCGTCGAAGTTTGGTACGTGATCAAGATCTCGAAGATTGCCAGCTCGGTGCTCGGTGTAGTTGGCGCCAACAAACACGCCCACCTTTTTGCCCGAGATGTGCTCTTTGGGGAATCCACCGTTTTCGAATGCTTCATATGCTGTTTCAAGTAGCAGTCGCTGTGCCGGATCTATCAAGAGCTGGTTAGCGCTTCTCTGACATGCGTTGCCTGTCCATCCAGGTGCGTACCCATGGACTCGGCTTCCTTCTTTGTAATGTCAAAAAACCCAGCATCGAACATGGAGATGTCATCCTTGATGAAGTAGCCGCCCTGGGAGTTGAAGCAGCCCTTCTTGTCGGGGTTTGGGTGGTGGTACGCCTCGGCGGTGAAACGTTCTTTGGGAACCTTGGACCAGCCGCTTCTCTTGCGGCAGAGCATGCGGTAGAACTCTCCGGGCGTGGACACATCCCCCGGCAGACGGCAGGACATGCCCACGATGGCGATGGGCATCGGTTGTTGGTCCGCCATGATTCTGCAACAAAAGAACTATTGCATAAACGAGGGAATATGGCGTTGTTGACCGATGCTGGATGGGGGGAAGGAGTATTATGGGAGGTGTGTGTGGCAGTCAAGGTTTGCAAAACAGGGTGGGAAAACGGACGCCAAACACTTATATGGAAAGAGTCATGAACACAGGGGCTACACGACACAGATACCAGCTCTGTCCACGATGGACTGCCGAGCCGCCCGCCCTCTGGGCTACGCCATCCCGCCACCAGACGCGTTTCGTCCCTTTCTTTCCTGCAACAGCCTACGGGCCTATACATCCGACGGTCTTAGCGTTACACTAACATGTCTTCGGATATGTCTTCCCCGGGAACACCTCCCCCTCACCTCATCTTTCAACGGCATGGCAGACCTGCCTGCTCTTTCGTCGGAAGGTGTTATTGATCGCCGATCCGATGGGGCATCCGGAATGCTATCCTTGGAGTAAAATATGAGAGAACAGCAGGCCCGCAGGCTCGACGCTAGCAACGGGGTAGGTTGGGGCCGTCCCAAACAACACCTCAGCAGCGGCTAGCGGAAGGACGGGTCTTGACGGCCTGAGCTCCCTGAACGGGGAGGGCTAACGGTTCTGCCGTCTGCAGGTTTCGGTGGGTATGGGACGTGAGGGAGAACTCAGTGTGCAAGATAAGCTATTGGAGCATCTACACACTCGAGGCACCGTGGCGAGCAAGCCAGGATGAATCTCAAGAGGCGTGGTTTGCCTGGTGTGCCTGGCACAAACTGGGTCTGGACCGAAGACCTGGCTTCGGCCCGGTATGAGGCCGGCCCGCACCGAAGACGGAGAAACACACGTGATAGTTGGGTGAGGAATTCTGGGGACAGCATGCAATGTGCATTATCGGTGTAATCTCAGAAAACCCCTGCCAAGAATTCTGCGATCAGACAGGCCGGAGAAGTGAGGCGAGACCAACGTGCCAATGGTCTTGAGTTGTCCTTTTCTCAGCAGCACACAAGCGCTAGAGAGACAAATGCCAGTTTCATCTCTTATCGTTGGCTGTCAAGGCACCTCGCGGCTTCTCGCATTTCTAAATGTGCACAGTGAGCACTTTCCGAGACATGGAAAGGGGACCGGTCTGGCGTTGCCTGAGATTCATCCTGAAGGGGTCTCTGGCTTTGCATGCTAGCTCTGCCCGGCCGGAGCTTAAACCAGCCTTGGGTATAGAGCCTAACAGGTTGAGTTGCTTTTCTTGCACTGGATCGGTATCGTCGCCAATCTCTATTACCCCTCAAAGCTAAAAATACCTTGTACCGAATGGACCCTTCATCTGTAGCTTGATAACAACGACTAAAGGTAAAACATGTCACCAAGCCGCCCGCGCACTTCCACATTCCTGTGTGCCTGCCTATGTTTCACAGGCGGCATGGCAACAGTCGAGACCTACAGTCCCTAATCGCGCCGAAGATAAGTCTAGACTTTCGCACGATCCGACGATCCAGTTAGTCATAGCATGAAACACCGAGTAGGTGAGGGTAAGGGTAGGTGGTGGACGTCATACGCTCTGAGCTTACCTACCTACTGCAAAGCAGTGATGCACGCTAGAAGGCAGAGGGACTACAACGCGTGCAGAAGCGCGTTACGAGATCGGCCATGCGTGTGTTTACGTCTGTGTGTTTATTTTGGGTTCTCCGAAGGCTGGGATGATGCATCAGCTTAGCAGACACTGAGAGATATAGATATCCCTGTTCCAATCATGTTCCGCACTTTCAATCCAGTATCCATCCATCCATCCATCCATCCATCCATTCATCCATCCATCCATCCATCCATTCGCTCAGTCTTATCACAGACTTCCACCTAATCCACCTCTCGTTTTTTTTGTCACCAATTGTCTGTTCAGATACTTCCCATCGCTTGACGATATTGTCAAATTACATTCGCTTTTGAAAGTCTTTCCGTTAAGAATCTAATCACTAATTCTCAAAATGAAGTTTCTCTGCCTCCCCGGTGCCTACGGCAGTGCCAAGGTTTGTTTACCCTTCCCCTCTCACATCCTATTTGACTGACTCGCCCTCGCCTAGAACTTCCAAGTCCAACTCGGACCTCTCGCCGAAGAGCTGGAGAGACGCGGTCTCTGCACATTTACGTACTCTCAAGGCACTCACGAGGTTGACCCTCCTCAAGGATGGGAGGACTATTTTGGTGCCCGTCCCCTCTACCGCTTTCTCGACACCCGCCAGGGAGACACCTTCGAGACTCTCCGTAGGCTCAGACATGTGCCTCACTCCATGCCTGCGGAAGACACCATGAGAATGTTCCAGAAGGCCGGCCACGGTGAAGACTGGCATCAAAGGGTTTGGAGAGAAGCGCTGGACGCTGTCTTCAAGACGCTGGACGAGGACCCCGAGATTGACGGCATCATTGGCTACAGTGAGGGAGCCATGGTCGGTGCAAGTTTGATTGTCGAGGAGGCGGAACGGGCCAAGAGGAGTGGATGTCAACGAAGGATCAAGGTTTGTCCTCCACACGACCAAAGGAACGTGAAGCAGTCCACTAATACCACAACTCCAACAGTTCGCCATGTTCATCTCCGGTGCTCCTCCCCTCAAGTTCGAGGGCAAGGACCGTATCGTAGCGCAGTTGTTCGACGAGGCGGGCATCGTCATCGACATCCCCACTTTCCACATCTTTGGATGTGATGATGCTTTCTTGAGCTCGGCGGTTGCACTGTTCAATGTGTGCGAGCCAAGTAACGCAACGATGTACGATCACGGCCTGGGCCATATTGTTCCCCGCGATGCAGAGAATGTCGGTGTTTTGGGAGGGATTCTACAGGAAATCATGCCCAAGGTAGAAGAGGACAACAGACGAGCTGCCACAAAGGAGCAACAGACAGAGGAAAGCGGCCTCGGCGGGATGGACAAAAGTGACTTTGCTACCCCGGGTGAGTTCTACACATTTTTGCCGGCATGAAATATGAACTCGTTCGGGACAGAAGCTGATGGGGTTGTTCATTCCTGGGCAGTCTTTTTGCGGACGACTAGCTGAAGTGTCATTCTTTTACGGCTGTTGACAGGCACTCGGAATCGCGGGGCGTTTTACTCGGCATGGGGTTTGGCTTGACATCTTGACCGGCAAACGGGTGGATAATGAGGGGATGGGTTGATGGATAGGCTAGTTGGTAATGGACTGGTGGTGGATGGATCGGATCGGACAGGATCACGGCTGGTTTGCTTTTGGAGTCACTTTGCGCAGGTAGGTTTGCTTGAGAAATTGGCGTATGTTTTGGAATGGACTAGGTGCCAGCAAGCACTAGGAAATGCTTGATGCTTAGTTTGGTTGTGTGAAGCAAATCATGCACAAGTTTTATACATGGTTACCACAATAATTAGGAACCTAGTGTACAACAAATGGTATGGCCAGCAACTTATATCTCAATGTCTAACGGGTATCCATGCTTTGCTCGCCCAGCCTCCCTTTTGCTTGAATTATCTTGTTTGCATGTTTTAGTCGTTGAAATCTCCACGACTCGGCTGTGCCAATTGTTGGTATCATATAGAAACCGCGACATCATCTTTGACGATGTTGGGGGTGTCTGTGGCCTTGAACAATGTTAGTAGTTTACGGATAGCTTTATAGAAACCAGGTATCAATGACAGTTACTCACGGGCTTGAATCGCTTGATAGCAGTTCGCATGCCATTTGCTGATTGGAACTCGTGTTATTGGACATGTTGAAGAAGAGCCTTCTGGTAAGATCGTTTTAACTTGGTTGAAGCGCGAATGGGAAAAAGTCAGATGATATTCAAACTTCGCTCTATATTGATAGGGTTCACAGAGCAAGACGATTTCCGGGTTGGCGACATTAATTTGTAGTTATACCAATACTGAATCTATGGCTTCTGTAGAATGATGTCAGTCAAGAGTTTATCTAAACACTTCTCTTCTCTCACTACCAGAAATCCTCAACCTGGCCCCAGGCCTTCATTCCCGTCTCCCCTTATGCTTGTCGTCATGAGGTAGTGTGAGGAAATGTTGGGTCGTGATGGCTCAAACTCACAAGCCAATAGGAACCAAGATCGCTTCAGCCCCCTATTCTCATCTTGTGGATTCCTAGTTAGGTAAGGTACCATCAAGCTTCGGGTTATTACCACAGAGCGTTTTCTCCACTGTCAAATGGAAAGAATTGCGGCGCAGTAACCGACTAGATCTTCCGCCTAATGCAAGGGCACATCTGCCAAGACACAGCTGGAGAGAGGTCTCAACGGCACAGTCCAATCACAAGTTTTCGAGATCAGAGATGTTTGGTAATTCTTGTCATGAGCCAATCACCAGTCGTTTATCCCAGAGAGGCACCCTGCCCTGGATGCCTTGCAACAGGCAGACTGTGGCATTGGGAGGGCTGCGAAGGAGACCTCGTTTCTCAGGATTTCCATGCAAAGAAATTGTCGTTCCCGCACTTTCTGCCAATCTTGTCCCAGCGATGTGTCCCACTGCCTGACGTTCTGTATGATGCCGTGCATGACAGAGTCATCTTCCATTCGTTTGTCTGTACTTTTGCCTCTGGATTCACTCACCGCTGCTCCGGACACGCAGGACCTACAATCCGAAATGGATATCGCTTATGAGAATGCGGGCACATGGGCGCCTTGGAATCTGAAGAAGATGGGCCGCCTTCCACCTACGCCGTCTTCTACCCCAGATTCAGCAGCGATGCAACATCGTCAGTCAACGTCTATTGACTCTGCTGTCGTCCTCGAAGATACTGCTTCAATGTATGGGGCCTCTGCTCGGGAAAAGTCACCACCCGCCACTCCAAGGTCACCATCACGGTTCTCTGCCTTTCATTTTTCACCAGAACGCCCCAGCAGCCCAGTCTCCACCCAATCGTCACCTGGTTCCGAGTCGGACGAATCTAATGAATGGGATCATATTTGCATTGGCCACAAGGGCAGCCAAGATGTGTCGGTCAACGAGATCCAGAGAGGGGTCGGAGCCGTCTCTTTGATGTCGCCGGCTGGGGCCGCGGAAGCCGAGCTGGACCTGAACGAAGTCGATTATCAGACCGATGCCACCGTTGAACCAGACAACGACACCGTCGCAGCGGAGGAAGCAGATCACATCCTACAATTCAGTTTACCCACCTTGCGCGGGATCAACAGCAGTGACGTGCCCGCCGAGGTTCTCGAGGTATGCAAGGGCGTTACATATGCCTACGCAGAACGGATTGCCGCGATTGTAGATTCTTTTGAAGATCTCTCGGGGGTCCTAGGCGAGGCAGATATCCCGTCGTCCGGGTCAGTTGGTTGTCCATCACAACGCCAATCGTCATCTCAACTCGCCGACAAATCCACGGGAAAGGGCAAGGCAAAATTGAACCCGAACAAGAAAAGGAGATTGACCGACGAGGAAAATGACGAGGATGGAGAAGACGACTCTGGAAGCATCATGGGCGACTTAAAGGATTTGGGCGAGGAGCGGAATTTGACTGCATCAAAGCTGCGGTGCATCTTCCGTGCCCGAAATCCTACTCGGTTTAATGTTAGAGACCATACCTCGTGCGCCATGACAATGTTTACCAAGTTTTCCGACCTCAGGTAACTGGCCCCTGAACCGCTGAGGCCCCGAAAATTACTAACTGCGGTCCAGAAAACACATCCTTAACAAGCACATGGCTGAGTCGGAGATTGTGACATGCCAACGATGCAAAAGAGGGTTTCCATCCCGAAATGCGCTCGAGCTGCACTGCGAACGGGAACTGTGCAACTACAAGCGCTCAGACCCAGAAGACGGCATCAATAGCGAGACTGCCTCCCGGATCAGGTTCAGAGGCCGAGACTGCGGCCCATCGGATGAAGAGCAGTGGAATCACCTATGGGAGCTTGCCTTCCCTGAAGACCCCCATAGCAAGATTGAGCCATTCCATTTTGTTCCGGTTCTCGAACACCATGAACTGGAGCCTGCCTTCCTCCAAAAGCTCGAGTACCTCAAGCCTGTCGTCCAGTCTTATGTTCCTGATGAGGAGCAGTTTGAGGGTCTCTGCGTCATCATCAAATCCTTGTTCGAGTCGGCCGTTCACGACCTTACCCATATTGGCTTAAAAATGGACTACGTCAACAGGCAAGGAAACCGGACCAATAACCGCACTTCCAGGCCGAGCGCACGTGTTCTCTGGAGTAACGTGCATGATCGTGACTCTGGCATCGGACTTGATTCTTCTGAAACGGGAACACCAAAGCCTTCCGGAAGGTATTCTGCGGTGACCCTAGAGACGGCGGCAGCACAAAGGCAACAAGACCGGGCATCGTGTTCAAGCGTTGGGAGTTTGATCGAGTCAAGGCCACCTACGTTCCATGTTCGATCTCGACTTGGTGTTACATGCCTTAGTTCACACCAACGGTTGCAGCCAAATACGGCCGTCGACTCGACACAAACGGGGAGCAGATTGGGTGGGGTTAATGCAGACTATGCCACAAGCCACTCAATCCCAGCATCTACTTCCTCCGTGGACGCCACCCCTGGACTCATTTACTTCCCTACCACAGTTACCAACATCGCCGCCAACGACCCTACTTCTCGATTCTTTCACTACGGCGAGGACCCCACTATTCACGGGACAATCCACAGTGACCCTGCCCAGCTGCAGTTTGGCTACCAACAACCACAGCTGCATGATGTGAATGCCATCATGAACAATGGCATTCTGGGTTACATTCCCCCGGCGACGATGAGCCCACTGACCGGGACGACGAGTGAAACCGGAAAGTGGATATAGCCCAAGTTTCATGCTTTGAACTTATTGTATAATAACGGTCATTTCTCCGCATCATGTGGATAGTTCTCTTCAAAGACTTGTAATCTAACCAACTGTTGCTCACTTCAACTGGTATTTCATCATAGATACCTCGGGTAAACGTCAACTCGGCAAAGAAAGCGCGATTCCAAGCCATATTCATTACTATATACATTACATGCTTCCACACATCCCGCTCAACATGTACAAAGCGACAACCTTTTTGCCGCTTGCAAAAACAAGCCCAAACCAACAAGAACATACGCACAAGAGGGGTATCAAAATCCAACACCGTTGACCACATGGTAACATCTACCCTTTTGTAATCATGAACGGCCACTCAATACTTGGCCAGGGCTAAGCAGCCGGAAAATAACTCATCCACAAACGTCTGCGTCTCGGCTGCGTCTCCATCCTTCTTCACCTCCACCCTGGCGGTGGAGAAGCCTGTACCGCCGTTCAAGTTCAAGACGCTCGTCACGTTCTCCAATTCGATTTCTTGGACAAAGGTTCCATTCTTTCTCCCGGGAGTCTTTGGTGATGCCGGTGTGGGGTTCTGGTCGGTTTCGTCGATCATCTTGCTGTTATCGTGTCTTTCGACCTCTTCGGCAGTAGCAACAGCTGGGGACCTGGGTCGGGCAGTGGCGGCGGTGGCATCTACATCGACCGTCACCTCCTGTGAGATCATGATGCCCATCCCACCAAACGACTTGCTGTGCTTGTGTTGGTTCCCGTTGCAGTGGTTAGGCTGGACGTTTAGCTTTGGACCGGTGGCTCGCTGCTGGTCGTATGTCGGGCGCTGGCGATGTTGAGGCCGATCCGGGGCAAGCGTCGAGTCTGACAGCTGGTCTGTGTCCGGGTCTTGTCCGTTGATGGACGATGCGCCGCGGTACAAACCCAACGACACCACGCTCGGGTTGTTGGATGGCGTAACAGGGGCCATGCATTCCCGGCTAGAAGAGACTAGCTTGCTGGCTCGGGCCTGTCGCGTCTCCAGCGACGGTCTTCGGTGGCGTCTGAAACGAGAGACAATCTTTGATGGTAGCATGGAGGAGATGGAGTTGGGCGGAATTAGCTTGGCACTGGTTGCATTCGAGGCAGAGTGCAAGACGGGGCTCAGCTCTCGGTGCACATTCCGGGCAAAGGCGGCCGCGTGTGGTGAGTTGGCGTACACGAGCTGCTGGGTCTTGAAAAAGTAGAGCGGCACAAACACATAGTCTGGAATTTTGACCCTGACATGGATCGGAATCATGATGCTAAAGGTTATGAGGGAGCATGTCGTCAGCCTCGTGGCCATGGAGCCCGCTGGTGATCGGCAAGGCACTTGGGCCACCCGAGAGATGAGTTTGGCATCGTCCAAAATCTTGTCGTTGGTGGCAGTGCGCAGATCACGGACGGCATCGCTGAGAAGGGCAGCAAAGGCTGCGCTGCGTGGTGGGATGTCCTCCACCCGCCGGAGCCGCTGGAGGATGGCGTGGACCGAAAGTCCGTTGAGCTGGCGCAGGAATTCTAAATGAACCGGTTCAAGCCGGTCGAGCGGCATTTCAACGCTGGGAAGCAGATTTCGCGCCTGTTTTCGCACGAGAATGTCGAAGCCATGGCCGTGGTGGCTGTCCACCTGAGTGCGGACAGCAAACAAGCCAACATGGACGCCTGGATCAAGCATGGTGCCGTGAGCATACTCCTTCATACTCGCCAGCTTCTGTTCAAGATGGGTGGTGCGAATCTGCATTTTGGCACCGATGAGGTGGGCGACTTGGTGAGGGTCGGCGAAGCAATAGCCAGATGCCTCGAGTCGGTCCATGACTCGAGGGTTGTCGACTGTGCGCACCAAGCACATGAGCGAGCCATGGTTGTGGCGGTGAATGGTAATTCCCTTTTCAGCCATGTCGGCATCTCGTGTCATGATGGGGACCGGTCCCTGTGTCTTGCCTGTCGAGTTGGAATGGAGTGACACGGCATCTGGTTGGCCGCCAGTCGACAAAATCTCGTCCCAAAGAATGCCAGCGTCCGTCAGGTTCTCGTTCATCTTGTCGGCAAGCCCAGCGGCAGCCAAGCAAAACAGCTCGCGGAAAATGACATCGTAGTTGTCAATCACATGGCCGTCGTCATCCACCAGAGAGATACCTGTTCGCACATTGCGGCCGTGATGCGGCAGCTCGGCCAGGTGGTTTCTCATCTTGCCCAGCAGCACAGTGACGCTCGACCAATTCCTCGACGCCTGGAAGACCCAGTGGAAAAGGGGGTGTGCGACAGAGAAGACGTCGTTTTGGGTCTGCAGAAGGCCACGCCGGTCAGCGAAGGGCGCTCACGTGCAGGTCAACAGCCGGACAGCAGGAACAAACCTTTTGGAGAAACTTGCTCGTAATCTCCTCACTGGGCAGAGCTCCATCGGGGGAAACGAGAATCCGGCCTTGGGCATCAAACACAGCGGCCGCAAGGGTGATTCTTTGGGCCTTGCTGGCGTAGCTCTGGCGCACCCGCGCCGAGTAGATAGCTGTCCCTGCCATCACAGCACAGGCAGCAACCGACTGTCGAGTGTCAGTAAATGCATGGAGCAGAGCAGATGGGGGTCTGTGTGTGTCCCTCGCTCACCAGACATGAGATCACAATAACCGTGACATTTCTCGCACCCATCTCGCTGCTCGAGCCGAGGTGCACCAGTCGATATGTGGTCCCAACAGCACCGCACCAATGCATGCCCGAGACAGCGCCAGCCAAGACGATGGCACAACCGGTTCTCTTCCACCAAGAGTTGGTCCAGGCCGCCCTAAACACAAAAAACAGCGCAAGCGCAACGGTGCTGGCCGCCACGGCAATGACGGCAGACCCGACCACGTTGGCAGGGTGGTAGCTGCAGTGGTAGTTGCTGATGGAGGCATTCCCGAGGTAGTGCATGCCACAGATGGCGCCGCCCGAGAGCATGCCCGATACCGCGATGCGCCACCAGTTGACGCCGCTGGCATTGCGAGTGCTGGTGACAACAAAGAAGGCGGCAAGTAAAACGAGGATGGGCACGAAAAACGAGGCTACCGTGACGCGGACCGAGTAGACGACCTGAAGCTCGGGCTGACCGTCGAGCAGGCTTGTTGCTCGATTGCCAATGTAATGCTACGACTAGGTAAGCAAAGAGACAGGATGGATACGGCGCTCAGAGGACAATAGGTACCATGCACCAGATGGAAACGCCGCCCATGGTCACCGAGGCGGCCAGCAGCAACAGACTGTGTCTTTCCGTCAGCAATCACACCCGCAGCGGGGTGGTGAGAAGATCCCGTACTTGTTGTAGTAGCCCTTCCTCGAGGTCCGTCGGTTGATGAGCTCAAGGGTCGAGGCGGCGCCGACGAGACTGACGACATAACTGAGCGTGAGGAGGGCAGGATCGAACTGATACGGCACCGGGCGGCCAATGTACTGAGCCAGGCCAGCATCGTAGGCTGCCGAGTCCATGGCAGGTGACATGGCAGCTGCACGACTTGAGATTATGTCGACATTGGAGTTGAAGCCGACCCTGACAGGCAGTTGAACGAGTGACTGCATCAGACGGCTTTGAGTGATGGACCCGGGTGCCGGCAGGATGGAAAAGAGGTCCCAATGGGTCGGGTCAGGCGGGAGATCAGGAGCCGTCCCTTCTACATACATAGGTAGGTAGGTACTGAGCTTTCTCTGCCCAGACTCGCCATCTGCCAAGCATGTCCCGTGAAACAGACAGCCGCGGTCCTGGCTGAGATGGAGAAAAAGAACGAGCAGGATCGTGGGCTTGTGGATTCCGAGTGCCGTCACCAAGTTCACAGACGGGGCCAGCCCTGCTGCAAGGGCATGCGGGCCAGGATGTCTTGCCAGAGACGGCACCAATCCGAGCTATCCACCACCGAAATGCATCGGAACTCGCCAAGCCACAATGCATCTTGGGAAGATGTGAATGGTGGCCAGAACTTGGTTTTGTGAGACATGCATATCTTTTGGGGGGTGCAGTCGGCGACTTCACTGGCCGCATCCGGTGCTGGCTGGACTCTGATATCTGGCTGCTCCCGTGCTCCCGCCCTTACCTACCTATCAGTGTATCTGACGTCGGTTTCTTTTTCTCTCTTTTCTTTCTTTCAATAAAATGCGGCCCTCCTGCACAAAACACAAAAAGGTCCGAACTCGGCCCTAGCGCCGACACCTGCCATTCGCGGACCATGGTCGTCTTGTCATTTATCAGATCCCCCACACCCTCATTTGGCATTGTCTGATGCCAGGAGCAAGACCCAAAAGCATGATCGGTTCGATCCCTTGCTCCCTCGCTTCCCCAGCCCGATACGAGTCATGTTTGGTGATTCTTAATTGTTAAGAATCATGTCACGCACGAGCCCCATCTGTTCGCGCGCCAAGCTTCGATCTCAGCTCCGTCAGGATGTCTTAGATATCGTGGGGCCCCCTCAGCCCGAGTGAGCCAAACCGATCCGGCGAGCACCTAGCGCCATCCATCGGTGGGGAAACCCTGACACCTGCCTCAACAGTCGCGCTATCTCTCTCTTCCAGAATTTCATCCCTTGAGAACAATGCGGGGAGACCCCAGGGTTCAGCCTCGATCAGGTGGAATGCACCAGGACGACCGCATCACTTTTGCCTGTATAGGTATTTGGAGCGAACTCCCCACGTGTTTATATATCGCAATCTTGAGAGAAGGGGAGCATCCCCAGCTCGGCGGCCACGTCGTGTCCACAGTGCTCCTGATTTGAAACATACCTAACCAGGTACCTACTTCTAGGCAACTGGATAAAGACTTTTACTCTCAAAGGTCATCTGCAAAGCATAGAGCCGCTGGCTCTTACGGCAATCCAACAAACCGATGTGCCTTGACTCCAAAAGGTTTCAACTTGGACTTGTTATGGTGTTGAATCATCACGTGCAAGCAACGCCTTGGCAAACTTTCATTTGTCGGGCTGCAGGGTTATGATGCAAGTACCTACCTAGCTGATAAGAACTACCCTCCGTGATGAGTTATGGAAACTCCAGTAGGTTATAGGTAATGTACTTATGAAATAGTTCCATGGGGACTGCTAAACCTTTAGGTACATACCTACCAACCTACCTTGCGCACCTGGTTCAATTCTAGCCTGAATCACCCCCAGGAAACTGAACAGACATCCATTAGAACAAGCTTATCATGACTGCACTGGCCTTGTCGAAGAGGGGCATGCTTCAAACTGGCAGCATCTGACCGAGTATCGACTATATATCAAGCTCATGTCATTGCAAATTTGGCAAGTGATGTGGTATGAGCTATCTCGGCACGTTGAGGCTTCTCTCCTGCTCGCTATTTTGTTGATGTAAATACCAGGTAGGCAATCTATTCACTGTGAGACCTGCATGCTGTCATGACACAGACGCCGACATACCTTGCGACACCACATCGCGTTTCACGATTGAAGATGCTACGGCTTCAAGATGAAATAGTATACAGCGCTTCCCGGTATCTTTTGTTACGTTATCCAGAACCCGAGCTGTGTTGTACGAAACTCTTCAAAGGATACCTAGATGCTTGGCCTCTAAGTGACAGCGCATGCGGTAAACTCGTCTTGGATAGGCCCCAATAAGCTTCGTAGATCTACAGTAGGATCCCGCGACAACCGCCCCGAGATTGACAAATGACAAGCCACCAATTGGTCGGATGAGCGCCGATCACGACCCGCCCCGCGAGACAGCCGCTCCAACTACCAGAAACCCATGCATGTCTCAGCTCCCTTTTGCTCAATGGCGCACCCAAGTGGTCACAGCACCCACATGGCTTGCACCGCACAGCAAATTTCATTGGACTCTGTCGAGGGAACCACCAATTGATCCCCATGATCGGAATGGCTGACGATGCTCATGGTGGGACGTGAGAGATGCTGTCTCACCCTGCCAGCCACGTCTTTTCCCTTGACCGACACGACGCGAAATCTCATTCCACGAGGTTTTTAAGACGAAGACTCCCCCTCTTCCACCGCTATTCCCCAATCCCAGCCATCACTTCTGCAACGACATCCTTCATACACCATGGCCTCACCAGTCACTATTCCAGGCCCTCCCGGTCTTCCCCTGCTCGGCAACATCATGGACGTCAACCCGAGCAACACCTGGTGGTCTCTGCGCACGTTAGCTGAGAAGTATGGCGAGATCTTCAAGATCAAGGTTTTGGGTCACGAAATCGTCTTTGTGGCCAGTGCGGCACTGGCAGAGGAGATTTGTGACGAGTCCCGATTCCGCAAGTTTGTCGGCGGACCCATCGTCGAAATCCGCTACGCCGTTCACGATTCACTGTTTACGGCCTATGACCACGAAGAATCTTGGGGCATCGCTCACCGCATCATCGCGCCTCATCTGAGCCCCGAATCGGTCGCTGGCCATTTTGACGAGCTCCTGCTGTGCACCGACGAACTGATCGCCAAGTGGACCAAAGGGCTCGAGCCTGGGGTCCAATTCCAACCACTCAAAGACCTCAACAACTTGAACTTGGAAGCAACAACCTTGACACTGTTTGGCAAGAAGCTGGGAGCAATCGACATGAAGGAAGGAGAGGAGCATCCCGTGATCCAGGCAATGGAGGATGCCACTTCCGAAGCGATGAGGCGGCCCAACAGGCCGAAGCTGCTCAACTGGCTGCTGTACAACGGCAAGTGGAAGAAGGCAACAAAAACATTGAGGGGCTTTGCCGCAGAGCTCATCCAATACCGAGCCGAACACTCCACGGGGCGCAAGGATTTGCTTTGGGCATTGATGAACGCCACGGATCCGGAAACCGGCAAGAAGCTGACCGACAGCCAGGTGATTGATGAGATTGTCACCATGCCCATCGGTAGTTCAACAGCCCCTTGTTCAGTCACGGCGACCATCCTGTTTCTGCTGCAGAATCCACAAGTGGTGGCCAGGGCCAGAGAGGAGGTAGATCGCGTGGTTGGGGATGGTGCGCTGAGGCAAGAACATATTGCGCAGTTGGAGTACATTCAGGGCATTGTGAGGGAGACGCTGAGGTTGAGCTGCGCGGCTCCGGGCTTCAACATTGAGCCGATTCCGTCCAAGAATGGCGACAAGTCACCCATCTTGCTTCAAGGCGGCAAGTACCAGATTGCGCATAATCAGGCCATGATCATTGTTCTGGCCGGAGTCAACAGAGACCCAGCCGTGTTTGACGAGCCACACAAGTTCAGGCCGGAAAGGATGATGGGCGACAACTTTGCCAAGTTGCCGGCCAGTGTCAAGAAGTGGTTCGGCAATGGCAAACGGTCGTGTATCGGCAAGCACTGGGCTTGGGAGTTTCTGGTAGTCGTGACAGCGAAACTGATCAAAGAAGTCGACTTTCAGGCGGTGGACGAGCAGTATGTGCTGAAGCAGGATGGGTGGTTCAACGTAAGACCGACCGACTTTTACGTCACGGCCAGGGCAAGGGGGGCTTGAAGAGGCCAAAAGGGGAAACAAACCGGCATATAATACCTAACCAGCGTTTCGATTCTGTTTTCTTCATTCATGATACGTCTGCAATTGATATCCTGATTCTTCTCAATTTTACATGTGATCCCGTCGCACGTGGGTCCTCACTCAGGGGCTGGAGAGACCGAGGACGCAGTCCCTTGCCACAATAGACCGAGCACGCTGGTGATGTTGACTATCCGGCCCGTGAGACACACTTGGAAGGTGGTTTTCCTCTAGCGTATAGGCCCATTCATGTCGGTTTGGAAGACCCGCCACGTCGGAACCAGTCCATGCAAAGCTAGGTATCCAAACCACGCATCGTTGGTGCCGGCGTGCGAGTCTAATTCCACTTGTTTCTGCAACGTTCGACGGCGTGCGGCGGAAGGCCAATCCTGAAAGCCGCGCGGCAGTCAAGAGTTGGGCTTTGCGTGCTTGTTCCAGCTGTGGAGCTAGTCGAAGAGAGCAACTGCTTGAAATCCCGAAGAATCGTCCTCTATATAAGTCAACCTCATCCAACAACCAGTATCGTATTCTTTTCTCATCACCCAGCACTCACACTCATCACTAATACCCCCTTTTACACTAATCTCACCCACACTCGCTTTGAGAAAAGTTTACGTACCAAAAGGAAAAAAACATAATCCCCCTTGTTTTTTAACACCCGAACATCATCACCCAACCGTTTAATCAACCAACACCCCCACCGTCAAAATGAAGTTCATCGTCGCCATGACTACCATCTTCACCGCCGTCTCGGCCGTCACCATCTCCCTTCCCTCCGGCGTCAGCATCCCCAGCGGTGTGACTTTGCCTTCCGGTGTCGTTGTCGTTTCGGCCGCCGCCTCCGCGACTGCCACGGCTGCTGCCGGCTCCGACTCCAATGCCAAGGCAAAGAACAAGCGCCAGATTAATATTCCTGGTCTTCAGTCCAGCAGCACAGCTGCCGCCGCTGCCACTGCCAAGGCCAAGCACAGAGCTTAGGGGCTTGTTGAACACTCTGGGTGGGAAAGCGACATGATCTTTTTATCGGGATATTTGGCATGATTTTGAGGGATGATATTTTGGGACTGATTTACCGTTCCATGATTTTCTGGCTTGGTGGTTGTGATGACAAGCTCCAGTCACTCTTTTGGATATATGGTGGAAGATCGAGGGGATGATGTTTTGGTGGCTTTTTGATGCTATGAAGGGAGGAACTTGTACGACTAGGACGTACCTAGAGGGATCTGGAGGAGCCGGGATAGAGGCAGAGGAAGAGTTGCGACAAGAGGGCGAGTTTTGCTAGCGATGCTGGCGATACCTTAGATAGCGACGTAGCTCTCCTTCATTAATAGATGAGATGCTATCCCAACTCATGGTCCCTTTGCATGGTTGTATCGTTTGAATACCAGGTACCTTACCCAACTACGAAGCGACCTTACCCAGCCGTCCGTACAACCGTATGAATGGTGGCAAGAATGCCTAGATAACACTCTCCCGAACAAGGCACCAGAGAAGATGATGTAACGTGGCAGAGCATTGAGGGCCTGCCGGGGTATATTAAGTGGTAAGGTATGTACATCGTGCGTCTAAGTCATTTACACTCTAACAGAAAAATAAAAGCAGAAAGGAAGCACACCTCTATATCGCGTACTTGATGGTTGTTGGACGCCCTGTTGCAGGCGTCTCTATTGTCTGCCCATACTGGGGACCTGGGGTTAGTGGAATCTCGACCTCAGGCGCCTTGTCCGCTGAGGTCGAAAAGCTTGAGGTACCCGGTGAATCAGCCGGGTCGCCTTTCTCTTCCCGGTCACGGTTCTGGCTCGGCACTCTGCTGATTGTAGGTGCCCTGCTGATGGTGGGGTACCGACTCAATGAGATTCTGCTCATGGATCGGCGGCCCATGGACACACGACTCATCGACCTGCGTCCCATAGAAATGGAGCGGTCGAATGTCGGCAGCTCGGCGTCATCGAAAACAGGGCGTGAGAAGCGGTTGTAGGCAATAAATGTGTGTTCATCGCCGACCTCGGCGTTGACGGGGGTCGGGACACGGATAGACTTGCGTTCGAAAAGCATGGCGTCGTCTTGGATGGGCTGAACACCGTACCAGCCATAAATTGCGTTTAACGCGGGGATTGAAAGGCCGTGAATGACGATGGAAAAGAGGACCAGGAAGTAGACGGTTGGCCCGATAGCCCTCAGTAAATTCCCCATTTCTTCATCGGCATCGGCGAGTTTCGGGTAAAGATGCCTGGTGTGTTCGACGTAAAAGGCAGCTCCGATTCCAATGGGGCCAAAATATCCCATAAACAAGGCCTCCCTCCAATTCTTGACGACTTTCGGCATGAATTTATACATGATGAAGATGGCGGGGATGCGGCGGAAGGCAAGGATAAGGAACCCGAGGGCGAGGAGGCGGGGAACTGTAATGCCGGTCGTGTCTGGTTGATGGAACTCGCTCCATGGGATCACGGTACCGAGATACATGAAGCCTCCAAAGTTGAGGAGGACATCGACGGATGAGTTTACCTCATCGTGTCGTTCCAACGTCTCGCGCATATATTCACCATCCCAATTCAGGACACTGCCAGCAGTAAAGCACGCCAGCAAATCATCACCCCCGATCATGCCGCAAACTCCAAGTAAGAACAGCTGAGGTTGATTAGCTCACAGGTCAGTACACAACAGGGGGCCTCGGAGTACTTACGCCGAGGGCAGTAGGGTAGAGCACATAACTCTCAGAGTCTACCCACTTCCGCTGCAGGGCAAATTTCAGCCCCTTGCCGGCAGCATACCCAACCACGGCTCCGATGGCAATCGACACGACCACAAAGTACAGCCATGTTTCGAGGAACCATTTGCCAATCGCCTGGCCTACTCCTCCGCCATGTCTCACAACTTCCTCTCCAGCCCGAGCCACGAGTGTCGATGCCTCAGGTGCCTGGGCCCGCATGAGATAGGTTGCTAACAGCAAAAAGGGAAAACCAAAACCATCATTAGCGCCGGCTTCCGAGGAGATGATTTCTCTGAGGTCTCTGGCAACGAATTTATCGGAAAAGGGGCCTTTGGCGACGGCTTGTGACAAGACGGGATCGGTACAGGTGATACAGGCAGCCATAACCAAGGTCGCCAGCAGCGTGACTTTGGGGATGGTAGCCATCATGCAGAGTGTCGAGCACAACCACATGATTGTCATGACGGGAAGCATGAGAATGAGCATCTCCTTCCACCGGAGCTTCTGGTACTTGGCTGGTAGCTGGAAGCCAGCAATGACAAGTTGCACGCCGATAACCACTCGCGTAATGCCCTGGCATTAGTGTTAGTGGCATCCATGGCATGACGAGCTACCGGGTATGACAAACCAGCGTAATCTCTGACACTTGGTCGGGTTCGGCTGAGCCCCATCGTGAAGAGTCTATGAATTTGGCTGCTACTGGTCCGAGAATGATGCCAAGGGTCATTGCAGGGACTGGGTGATGTCAGTCGGCGTGATCCTTGAGACATGGTCGTAGAGGCACTTACGAGCTTCACCCAGAAGCCATCGGTTCTTGATGATGACTGAGATGACGCCAAAGCCCAAGATGAAAGCGCCGATAATTGTCAGGACAATATTGAGCTCGCTGAGGTTGAGGATAGGCATAGCGGGTGAGAAGGGATGCCTGGGCCGCACCAAAGCCTTGATCGGGGGGAGGGGGGTGTATGTTGAGGTCGCGTTGCTTGGCCAGCAAGTTCGAGTTGGTAATGTTGATGTTTGAAGAGAGGAAAGAGGACAAGAAGGAAGGGAAAGGAAGATCAAGAGAGATAAAATAAGAGATTATCAAAAGAGAACCCAAGCAGGAAGCGAAATAGCGCAGATGGATCGACTGGCAACCGTTAACCTTGAATATCCTAGACGCAGGCCAGCTGTGTCATCATCCCACTCGCACTTCCCAATTTACCCAAGGTATGCTTCCAACACTAGTTCAAAGAATGTGGGAAACCCAAGACAAGGATGAAAAGAAGAGAGAAATGGAAAATCACTCCATTACCGGCGGGAAATGGGGAGACACTCGACGACATTTTTGTGCGGGCCGCGGGGGCAGAGAGAGGCCCCCCCCCGCCAGCATCCTCGCACATCCATTTCCCGTTGAGGAAGTCCCCTTCGAACGGGATTTGGGGTGTTGATGCGTAGGCCAAGAGTCTTGGTACTGGTATCCTCTTGGGAGTAAAACATCGGCCTGCCGCAGATGAAGTCGGATAGTGGGAAGCAATGTCTCCTTCGCATCCCTGGAGCAGCCCCCGTGGCATCTGAGAGCGACAGAGAGCAGAACAGTGACAGCCCCGGCGAGGCGATGAACCCTCACACTCGCGGGAAAGGATGGGAGATAAGGAGATGGATTCGTGTCTGATCAGTCTTGGTATCAAGAAGCCATTGGTGTGCAACCGTCTCACCAAGTCTCGGCCTCTGCTTGGCTATACTTGGCCTAACTTGGCTGGAGTATCTCAAAATCCAGATTTCTGTGCCGAGTGTCTTGGCTGTTGGTGATCCTGTTGTTGGGCCTCGTTATTTGGTCTGTCCACATCGAGAGAGACTCTGCTGATCAGAACACGACATGAGCAGGTGAGAGGGCGTTGAGACAGACGGATGTAGCACACGATAGAATAGCAGGGCTGAGGGCTCATGAGACTTGCACAGTAGTGCCAGTTTGTTTACAATTGCGTGGGGGACTAGGGCAGAGTGGCCCGAAAGGGGGTCCCTATTTCAAACCAGGCCCACTTTTCTCGGCAAAACAATGCCGGATCTTCGGCCTTTTCCGCAGGGCTGTCAAAACACTTCTGCCATCTCTACGGGCGTCGAACTGTCTTGTTCTGGACCATTTGAGCCTCATATTTCCGGATCAACGCCATTGCGCATCTTTTTTTTTTTTTTTTACAATATATGTCGGTTTTTGCTTCCTCTTGGCCTCACAAGAATCCCAGCCCAAGGGTTCAAGCAGGCTCATTGTCATGACCATGAGGAGAATTTCTTGTCGCTCCTTGGCAGCATTGGCAAAGTGGTTCTGAAGGAGCAACAACGCCTGGTTGTTCCATATTCCAAGAGTTCCAAGGCTTGGAGGCCAAGAGCCCCAGCACAGGAGTCTTGGATTTGGCCCTCCGTGTGGTTTGTCAGGCGATCGATTCGTTTTTCCGTCTCGGCGTGAAATCCGAACAACACAACCGCCGTTGATTTTCGGTTTCCTTTCTAGAAGATATGGGTCATGATTGATATCGGGGGAGTTTTCACAGAAGTCTCCTGTTGCCAGGCTTGGCTGCGAGGCTTGGGTGTGTTGATCATTTGGGTGAGGATGCATGGGTGGCATGGTGCCAAGGCTTATCAAGCATCACAAGAACATTGGCTTTCACATCGAGTTTGAACTTGGCGATCGGGATGACAGAAAAAAAAGACGCAAGCTTTTGAAGGAATCCGATCTGCTTGGCCTGCTGCACGATGGGGACATGGAGACACAAGCTGGTCATTTCGCTGATGGCGGCGTGTGAGTCTTGCAGCCAACGACAGCTTATCAAAGCTTGGGCTGCTAACAACTACCTTACTGGGTAGCGATTCGGAACGTGAAATCAACACTGGGCATTGTTTTAGTAGCCTTGAAGGTTCGGTATCCAAGCGCTTAGTGTTAATGTCTGGTCGGTGTTGTCCTTTTGAGTGTGTAAGAATAGCCGAAAGAGACCATGTTCGAGAGAAATGCTTGCTTGGAATGTCCAACGAATCTTTGGCAGTGAGCGAGCATGCGACAGCGAGCACGAAAAGCTGATATGTCGGGCGTGAAGTTCATTGAGTTGAGAACCTGTCAGGAGGAGGAAGATGAGCCACGGTTGTGAATAAACCCTATCTAGGTAGTTAGATTAGACAAAAACACAATAATACCGCGTCCGGGTAGGCGTTTGGATTATGAACCAGACTAAGAGAACAGTAGAACGGATGAAAAGACGGATTCACAAAAGACTTTTGACCTCGAACCAAGTGACTGATACATAAAAGAAGGACTTCGGTTAAGCTCGGAGTCAAATCTGGTCCAAGAGAAAAGGCTCTCGACTTACGCATGTCCGTTAATAACGCCCCTTCAGCTTACCAGAAGTCTGTAACGTCATTTCTCGGCGTTTTAGAGTTCCGTGTCCCCATCTTAAGAGCCTTAGACAGTGGAAGGAATCACGTCCGGTTAGCAGTGAGAGTGACGGACAACAGTAATAGAGCCAATATGCCAAAAAGAAGAAAACAAACCGGAAAGCTAACTAGGACAGATCTGGCATGGACCTAAAAGAAAGGTTGACGTGATCAGACTATGGGCTCCGGACACTGTCCGGGCATTGGGGCTGTGGCAAAGCGGATGTTCGTCATCTTCAAGATTTGAGCATATTGGTCCTCAAGAGCATAGCATTGGTGGAGTGATGTGTCTAGAGTTTAAGTGGTGCTTTTCGCCTCATTGCACCCCCCCCTTTATGCCTAAATCTAAGCAATCTCGACTCGCTTGAAAAGTAACTCCTTGGTGGGATCGGGGATGGACTTCACTTGGTCAGTATGACTGTTCTTTGCCCGGTACTGGAATGTGCTACTAGGTACTCACCGAAACTCCAAACTCAATGTTGGGGTACCGTTGGTCGTGCCCGTCCATGAGCTTCATGTCGTACATCAAGATGGTGTTGGCGATGATCATTTTGATCTCATTTGCCGCGAAGAACCGGCCCGGACAGGCGTGTCTACCGTACCCAAATGTCAACACCAATGGGTTGACACTGACGAACTGGTTCTGGGCAGCCTCCTCAACCGCACCCTGCTCCCTGGCCTTTTGTCGAATGTCGTAAAACCGCCATGGGTCAAACCTGTCGGGGTTCACAAAGAATTCGGGGTCTTGAGCTATGGCGTGGCCAGGTACCTCGATCATGACGTCGGCGGGGATCACTTGGCCGTTGGACAGCGTAAAGGGCTTGTTCACCCGACGCTGGAAAGAGGCAAAGCCGGCAGGGTTTACCCGCATTGTTTCCTTGATGAAAGAATCCAACTTCTTCATAGCTTGAAGAGCGGGCGAGGTGAAGGTGTTGTTGTGCTGCGCGAGGACCTCTCGGACTTCGTCGCGTAGCACAGAGACATACTGTGGGAACGCGGCTAGGTTGTAAAAGCTGCAAGCAGGGTGTCAGTGGCAGAAGGTATATGCACGAAAAGAAAAGGAACAACTTGCGCGTTTGTCGTGGTCATGGTGGTGGTGTGGATCGCAGCAAAGCTGATGCCCAGCTGCAGTCTAGCAAGGGTCTCGGTCTTGTATTCGCCGCCAAACTTTTCGGACTGGCCGTTGAGCATCCACTGCAGCATGTCATCAGGGGCCTGCTCCTTGGAGAGCTTCCTGCGATCTTCGACAATGGGCCGAATGAAGGCATCAGCTTGAGCGAGGCGCTCGTTTAACTTTTTGACCTCGGGAAGACGGTTGGCGAGAAAAGGGCGGAGCCACGGGCGCATGGTGTCGACAGCCTCGCGAGCACGCATGAGGTCAATCGTGTAGTTGATAGCTGCATCGACATATTCCTCTGAACGGCTCAGCTCGGGGCCGATGAAGACGCGGCCCGACACCATGGCGACGATGCGGAGGAGCTTGTAGTTGATGTTGACGGGAGTCCAGTCGTCACACTCGGGCATTTCGCGGCGGAAAGATTCCTGGACCTCTTCGGCAATGGTGGGATTGAGCCGCACCAGCGAGGGCGTCAGGTTGCTCTTGACGATGTAAGGAATAAGCTTGTGGCCGATCTCGAGCTTGGTGTACTTTGCGTGCATGGTCTGCTCAATGGCGCCGTCAAAGCTGACCGTGTCATCGGGAAGATTCTTGAGCTCATTGAGGTACTTTGGGGGCACAATGAGGACGTGGTACTTGTTGGATGTGATGATGCGGAAGACTCTGTCCTTGAACTAGGTGGGCAGCGAGTCAGCATGGTGATCTATCTGCCTTTATGGCCGCCGTTCGGTTGTAGTATCCTACTTACCTTTTTGTACCCGGAAGTATAGACATCCTTGGCCCGCGTCAAGTATGCCTGCCGTCTTTTTTCATCACTGGGCAGATCATCCAGGGCGACAGGGAGATTTGCCAGTGGGTTCTCTTTGAGCAGCACCTGGGCCAGAAAAACAGCGAGAAGTAGCCCGGCCGTGGACAGCAGAAGTGGCAGCTTGGCCGCCAAGGTCTGCAGCAGTGTCTCGGTTTGTGCCATGGTGGACGGTTGTCTGCTGCTGGGTAGGTACAGTTGGACAGAACCGTGTGGAGGGATTAGATGTGGGAACGGTGGGTGATAAATACCTCTGGGCCCCATCATCGTTCCTTCTCAATTTATTACCTACCTCCCTTATTACCGACTTGAAACTTCACCACGTGCTCCGGTTGCGCGAGCTGGGTCGGTGTCGCATCGTGGAGCGGGCTCCCGTCGCCTGGCTGGATTCGCGGATGGCCAATTTGCCGTGCCGATCGCTTTCCAGTCCACCTCAGAGGCTCCCAGGGACGGGAGCAAGTTCAAGTCCCCGGCATAAGTACTCAACTGGATAAGCACCTGGCCAACAGGCCCGGGCGGGCAGCTGCCTGGTGCGCGTTGGGTTATTATCAAGAGAGAGAGCAATGGCACGGTAGCACCCGCCTGCTCTGCATGCTGTGCAAGGCCTGCAGTGCGTGTGGTATTTATCCGTCCGAGGCCGTTGGTGATGTTTGAGGCCGACTTTGGATACGCGGATACACAGTGGACAAATCACAGAATGATCCGAATAAGAAGCCGAATTCGATCATCTTGCTTGGTCCAAGCTCCCGCCAACATTCCATGCCATCCGCGATGCCAAGTCCCCCCCCGCGCCGATGTTCCCGCCCGTTTTCACCACACTACACTATGCCAGGCCTACCTCCGGCACTCATTCGTTTTCCATCCATTCTTATTTTAACGTCAAGTTGCCATTGACCGCTCCGTTTCGGTTTCGCTCTTGTCACCAGTCTGCGCTGCAAGCAAAGGCGAGTCAAGGTACGGATTCCATGCTCCTTGGACCAATCCTTCTCGCGCCCATGTCTACGACGCACAGTGCGATGAAAATAAGCCGTGCAATGCTTGTCTTCGCCATAATGTGGAGTGTAGTCTTGTAGACGCTGGTAATGACGATGGGGTCGGGACGGGCCCGGGCTGCCTCGTCGGCGGCCCGAGGCTACGAATTCAGCAACCGCCCAGGCTCTGCCGGTTCGGACCCGGCACGGTCCCTCCCCGAGCAGACACTTGGACGCCACAGTGGCCCTGATTGGCCGAGGGGCCCAGCCTTTCGATCTACCAGATTCACCCTCGTCACTGCACAAGAACCCGTTCCCATATTTAGACAAGTTCATCACAGGCCCCTCAGCAGAGGACCTCGCCGCGAGATAGGTTTCGGAACTCGAGCTTCTCCATCACTGGGCCACCAATGCTGTTGACTTCTTGGCCATAACTGCTCTTCTCTTTGTCAGCACCCTCTCAGCTTCCCACATAGACTTTGGCTCAAGGTGGCGAAGAGCCCAATGTTGGGGACCTTGTGTCTATTTTCCGCGGTGTGAGGGGAATCTATAGCGTGCTCAATAAAGCAGATGACATCGTGCGCTCCGGTCCTCTGAAGGCTCTGTTTATTCCGCACCGAGGCCCCAGGAAAGCATTTCCCACACTGGACCAGGTAGCTATCCGGGCCCAAGCATTCCTTCGTCAGGCCGAGGATACTCATGGGAACAGCGTGGATTTGGTCGATGGGATGCACAATCCTGCTGTGCGTCGCGTCATCATAGAGGCAACCCACGCACTGCTTCACTTTATTCCCGAAGCTCTTGAGCATGGAATGAATCCGGAATTCAGGATCGTGACGGCCTGGCCCATATACACCATGCCCGAGTTTGTTCAAAATGGCCGCTTATCACCCATCACCAAAGTGGCATTGAGAAGTCAGGTAAAATCTGGTAGCACAGGCATGATATAGATAACTGTCAGCAGTGGAATACCAGCCCTCCTCTTTGCCATCACATACCTTCCTAACTCTCTTTCTATCTTTGCGATTTGACAGCATCCCACCTCGACGATAAGGTAACTGAGAGTCAAGGAGTGTCGTCCAAATAGACATGTGGAGGTTCCACTTGGCCGTTGTCGCTCTGAGCTTGGCGATTTGTCTGACCCCGGCATCCCGAATCAGGTCCGCACAACGGTATCGTTGATGTTCCTATTTGAGTCCGGATCGGGGATCTGTTGTTCAACAGCTGCACAGCAGTGATAAAGCATCATGTCTGACGATTGGTGAGACCTGACGTCTCTAGGTGAGCGCACACCTTTTCCCAATGGGGAGATAAAGTCCCGATCCGATAAGAGCTGCGTCACTGATAAGAGCTTGGGAGGGGTACGCCACCAACAGTCAGTTGCACGCGCAGATGTAAGTGATAATAAGCCAGAAAGGAATGGCAGATATATCTCCTGCTGCCTGCCCAGCTTCAGTTGCACTCTGCGCATTGTCGCAACCTCTTTGCCAACATGGGGTTCTACGATGCTCTCATCACTCGCCTCTTAGAGGGTCCTTCTATCCTTCATTTGCTCCTCACCTTTGTATGCTTCCTGATAGCGACAAAGCTTGTCCAGATCTGGCGCCTTCACCGACGGCAAGATGGCCTCCCTCCTCGAGCATCCACCCCCACCCTCGAAAAATCCCCCGAACGACAATGGGGCCACTGGATCCCGTCCCCCTTTCGATTCCCAGCACCTGAGCCATACCCCGACTGGTCCATCGAAACCACGAAACCTCTCCCTTATCGACCCTTCCGCTACGGTCCTGTCTACCACGTCACCATGGGCCTCCGCAAAGCCCAGTACGAGGATTGGATCGAGCTCGACAACCAGTTCCCCAAGTACCACGCCGAGAAGCAGAAGCGCATCGCCATCAGGGGAGAGAAGTCGTGCAAGACGCATCCCGAGGCCTACCCGGCTGCGATGGAGTTGCTGCAAGAGTTTCGGGAGTACCTGCCAGCTCGGTATCCATCCCTGTACCAAAAGACAGGCAAGGGGGTGAAGAATCTCTGGAGCGGGGAAGACTTTGACTTTGAAGGCGACGAACAAGGTCGGCTCGTTGAGGACCCGATGCAAATGGCGGCCAGGCTTGTGCAGGATGATTTGGCCATCATGATCGAGAGGGAAGACGGGAATTACTACCTGCTAGCTGGTGCGACCCTGTTGCCAGGCTTCTGGCGACTGGAGGACAAGTTTGGGATGGGGTTGAGTGAGATTCACACGGTACGTCTTGTTGGCGGTTTTGTCGGGCGTTGAAGAAGAGACGCAACTAACAAACGAGACAGTCGGGGGATGTCCCACAGTACAAAGAGAAGCTGGAAAAGGGCATGATGAACTTCTTCCGACGGGTCAAGCCACAGGAGATGGTGGCTCGCAACAACTACTTTTTCCAAGTAGACGACCAGCTGGGTTGGTCGTGGTCGATTGGACCCGAGGACTCGCCCAATGTGTCGTGGGCTACAGCCGAGAAGAACAGGGCGATCAAGCATCATTATTTCCGGTCCGAAAGACAAACCCTCAGGAGGTTGCCCAGGTCAGGGGGGGTGGTGTTCACCATCAGGACGTACTTTCATCCCATCACCGAGATTGCAGTGAAAGATTATGTGCCAGGGCGACTCGCGAGCGCAGTGCGATCTTGGGGTGATGATGTCAGCAAATATAAGGGTAAGGATAAGTATCAGGATGTGTTGTTGGAGTACCTGGATCAGAAGCACCAAGAGCAGTTGGATAGGGGGCTCGACTTGAGCAGGGAAGATGAGGTTCGGGCGTATCCCTATTGAATGATAGACCAAATGTACCTTACCCTCTTCACTCCCGTGTTTCACCTGGCACCGACCTCGACATTCGCGGTGGCGGCAGCTTCGGGGCCCACTCCAAAACCGAACAACCGAGACAGCTGCATCCGCACTTCCGAGCAAACGACATCCGGATCGCGGCGGCTTTCTCGAGAAAGACATGAAACAGCCGAAGCGCGCGTATTCCCGTCAAAGCGGATAGGCTAGCGGGCTGAACCGTGTGTCGTCATCGCCGGACGCACCAGAAGAGCAGGTGCTAGTTTCGAGCTTGACCGTCCCCGAACACACGCGGAGCAACTGTGACAACTCCAAACTCAGGACAATCTCACCCAGCTCATTAAACTTGCTGCGCCTTTGGCAACGATATTAGCCACACGAAGAAATCACCCCCCCCCAAAAGCCCAGTATCCAAGGTACCTAGTCAACTGCCGATGCTGCCTGTGAACAAGATCAGACGGTGTCGGAGCAGTGATACAATCATGATGCACTAACACCCAGCGATACGAGCGGTTAGACATCTAGGCCCAGACAAGACGGCGGAATTCCCCATAGGGAATGACTGAAAGCTGTCGTCCGGTTCGCGCCGCGAGGGACTGAGTCCCGACGCAACCGGTTGGCTTGATGGGGATGATCCAGAAAATAATACGGGCTCTTAAAGGACAGAATCTCCTGCAGACAAAGCACTCCAGCTCCTGTATCCTCTACGAGCAACTCATCCCATCGTTGACATCAGCGTTCTTCTCTCGAGCCCGCACTCATCATTCCAGAGCACGATGGCTTTCCCTCGGTTTGGTCGGCGCCTTATCCCTAACATCATCGACGAACGAGCGAGACTCGAGCCAACAAGAGAATGGATCTCGATCCCACGTTCCATGGATCCCAAGGACGGATGGAAGAAGATTACCTACAAAGATGCTGCCAACGCCGTCAACCGCATCGCCCACAAGCTCGTCAGCACCACCGGCAAGCCAGAACCTGGCACCTTCCCCACAGTGGCCTACATTGGCCCCAACGATGTTCGATATCCCATATTCGCTATTGGCGCCGTCAAAGCAGGCTACCAGGCCATGTTCATCTCCCCACGCAACTCCCAGGAGGGCCAGCTAAACCTCTTTGAACAAGCCAATTGCAACATTATCTGGTTCGACCAGTCCTTCAAGAACATGGTTCAGCCATGGCTGCATGAGCGCGATATGGCTGCCATCATGACCTTTCCCGTCGACATGTGGTTCCCCAAAGAAACCATCGAGCCTTACCCTTACAACAAGACGTTTGAAGATGCTGAATGGGAACCCTTGCTGGTTCTTCACACGAGTGGGAGCACGGGATTTCCAAAGCCGATCATTTGCAGACATGGGATGTTGGCGATAGGAGACAAGATCCATGAACTGGGGGAGTGGGAGGGAAGACGAGTGTGGATTGAAGAGATGGCACTGAGAGCCAACAGGATTCTTCATCCTAGTAAGTGGCCTTAATCCGACATTTGGGACGGACACGCTGACATCTTGACAGTGCCACTTTACCACGCCGCCGCCATGTACATCAGCATGATCATGATTCACTATTGGGATGTACCCGCGGCGCTTGGAATTGGAAACATTCCCCTGAGTTCTGTTTCGGCGATGGAGTATCTTCATCACGCCGAGGTGGATGCCGTCATCCTACCGCCGGCGGTTCTGGAAGAGCTGAGCCACGACACAGAATCTGTCGAGGCTCTAGCGAAGCTGAAGTTTGTCGGGTTTGGTGGAGGTCAGTTCCCTCATGATAGTTGCTGGTCGTGAGAGCGCTTGCTGACCATCACAGGCAACCTTGCCAAAGACCCGGGAGACAGGCTTGTGAAGAACGGCGTGACGCTACTGAACGTCATCTCTGCTACAGAGTAAGTCTTGCCCTTCATCAGCAACAGAGGTATCCAAACTAACCCCTCAGATTCACGCCCTTCTTGATCTACTGGCAGCCTGATCCCAAGCTTTGGCAGTACTTCATCATCAACTCGGACCTCTTCAGCTGCGATTGGCGCAAGACAGCAGACGACGATGCCTTTGAGCAAATTATTGTCCGCAAAGGCAAGGAGCCTGGATTCTTGGGCTTCTTTTACACCTTCCCCGACCTCCAGGAATACAGCACCAAAGATCTGTACAAGCCCCATCCCACCCTCAAAGACCACTGGATCTACCAGGGACGTTGCGACAACATCATTGTCTTTTCCAACGGCGAGAAGCTCAACCCTATTGACATTGAAAACACGATGATGAACCATCCCAAGATCAAGGGCGCCCTCGTTGTGGGCAGTGGACGGTTCCAGCCAGCACTCATTTTGGAGCCCACCGAGTATCCCGCCGACGAGAAAGAGTTTCTCGACAGTGCCTGGCCCCTGGTTGTCAAAGCCAACAAGCAAACGGTGGCACACGGCCAGATTGGGCGGCAGTTCCTGGCTCTGTCCAACCCCCAAAAGCCCTTTCTTCGCGCGGGCAAGGGCACAATCCAGCGAGCTGGCACGGTAAAGATGTACAAGGACGAAATTGATCAAGTCTACAAACATGTCACCGAGGTTCGGTCAGGGGAAGCGCCTGTGCTTGACCTGTCCTCCAAGGACGCCCTCACCAAGTGCATCTTGAACATCTTCACCGACCAGCTCGGTGCGCCCAAGCTCGGCCCCGACACCGACTTCTTTTCTGTAGGGGTGGACTCGATGCAAGTGATCAACCTCTCCCGTCTTCTGCGCGCGGGCCTCGGCGCAGCAGGCGTCACGGTGGACTCCTCTGCCTTGGCCACCCGTGTCATCTACGGCAACCCAACAGCCAAGAGGCTGGCCGAGTATGTCTGGTCAGTCGTCAACAAGGAGGGAAAGGACGCCACCGTCGGAGAGCCCGACCATGAGGAACACGCCATGGAGGCCTTGCTGGAAAAATACACCCGCGACATGCCCTGTGGGAAATCCGACAAGCCGCCCCCCTCTGATCAGGATCAAGTGATCGTCATCACCGGCACAACAGGCGCGCTCGGGTCCTACATGCTAGACATTTGCGTCTCTTGCCCCCGCGTCAAAAAGGTCATCTGCCTCAACCGCGCCGTCAACGGCAAAGAACGCCAGCTCAAGAGCATGCGCGAGCGGGGCCTCACAGCCGACCTTTCCAAAGCCGAGTTCCTCCACGCCGACATGTCTCTCTTTGATCTGGGATTAGGAATGGAAACCTACAACCGTCTTCTGGGCGAGGTCGACCGCGTGATTCACAACCAGTGGCCGGTCAACTTCAACATGCCGACCGAGTCGTTCGAGCCGCACATTCGGGGGGTGCGCAACCTGGCAGACTTCAGCAGGAAGGCGTACAAGCGGGTTCCCGTAGTGTTTATATCTTCCATTGCCACGACGGACGCGTGGAGGAAGAAGGAACCCGTGCCGGAAAAGTCGCTGCGGGACTTTGACATTTCCACTGGTGGATATGGACGGTCGAAGCTCATCAGTTCGCTGATTTTGGAAAAGGCTTCGGAGGTGTCGGGAGTACCGACTGAGATCATCAGGGTGGGACAGATTGGGGGGCCTTATTCGGAAAAGGGGTACTGGAACCGGCAGGAATGGCTGCCTTCGGTAGTGGCCAGCTCGGTGTATCTGGGTCTGTTGCCCAACAGCCTAGGTCAGATGACAACGGTGGACTGGGTCCCGATCGAGGGGATTGCCCACATGGTGCTGGAGGTGTCTGGTGTGACGGAGGATGTGCCGGTTGAGCTGATCAGGGGTTATTTCCACGGCATCAATCCCAAAAAGGTGCACTGGGGTGAACTGGTCAAGGCTGTCAAGGACTTTTATGGCGACCGGATCAAGGAGATTGTATCATTTGAGGAGTGGGTGAAACAGTTGGAGAGGAGTGCAGCAACGACGGAGGATGTCAGTCGGAATCCAGGAGTAAAGCTGTTGGACACGTACAGGACTTGGAATCAGAAGGCCAAGGAGGGACAGGGATATGTTGATATGGAGATGGAGAGGACAACAAGGAGGAGCAAGACTATGAGGGAGATGAAGGCCGTGACGGGAGATTTGATGAGAAACTGGTGCAGGCAATGGGGCTATTGATTTATGAAGTATTGATCCTGATAGGAATGAATAGTCGCAAGAGTTGTTCTTACTCAACACAGAATCTACCTAGCTAACCGAATCATACTTGAACAAATCCCCCGTTCTAAATCCCGTCACGTCATACTCTGTCCGCATTTCAGATGAAGATGCAGACGGCGCCACTGCAACACGAATCCTCAAATTGGTAACAAGCCCGGGTTTGCTGCATTTCCCCGGAATTTCCTCCTTGGTGGTTGTCAATGCCAATGCCACCATGACGGGCTCTTGGGTGTCATTCACCCGCAACGGCATCGTGTGACAAAACGAACCGTCCAACACGTGACCGCTGAGCAGCATTCTCACCATCAGGATTGGCCAGCTGTCCAAAGGTGACTTCTTCTTCTTCCCATGTCTGTAAGAGAATAGCAGAGCGGAGAGGCTTTTCATCGTCAGGGATGTTGCCAGCGTCAACTATCGTTTTATCCTCGACAGAGAGCAGCTTCATGGCGGGCGGTCTGATTGGGTAGGTATGGACCTTGTGTACCTTAGAGTGAGAGGCATGGATTACCTACCTAGGTAAGGAAAGTCCTTAAATCGAGCGACCCTTTTGTGCACTTTGGTCGGCACGTGCTGTCGGGTTTCGTCAGGCTGTCAGGCTCCCAGGCTGCATCAAGAGCTAAACTTGATCGGCTTATCAAGGCGGAAACTTGAAAAGGGCATTCACGTACCTAGGCTGACAATCCAACAGGAACCACGCAAAAACCTTTTGATCTATTGAATGGCGAAAAGAAGGACAGAAAAAACACAATGCTAGAATGAGGAAACACTGGGACCTTCTATGGAATGGACGTCTTGACCTAAAGATGATCGGTACCTTATAAAGGACCCGAGGCGCTTATCTACCTAGACTAACGTGATGTCGCCCGTGTAAGAGACAGCTCAACCTAGTCCTGATGTTGTTCAGAACTGAGAGCATAGCAAATATCTCAGATTTCCATCAGGGATGTTGGCTGGGGTGGAAAAGATGCTTAAAGGTATAGCCCTTACCTACGTCGGACCGGCAAGACAATGACTGATTCTATCAGGCAAAACGTGCTCCCGTGAGACAAAACGAATCTTGCGGCCTTTTACAAAATAGTAGTTCCTGGCATCTTTCTTCGGAATAGGAGGGCAAAGATTCGGGGAAAGCGACCTTAAGGTGATGGGCTTGTTGTGCCAACATCGCCAACCCCTCGTCTTTTGCATAGACGGCCAAGCTGGCAAGAGGCTGGATGACCTCGCCGCACTAGCTGTGCCGTACCGGCTACAGTAATACGACCACTTGGTAAAACTCATGCGAGGCGAATAGCTTCTGTGCTGAGCACCTAGTGCTCTCGATTGAAACATGAGAGATGCCGACGGTGCAGGAACTCAGGTGCAATGCTTACCATGAGGTCCGTGACGAGGGGAGTATTGAGCTTTGTCTGTTGGTACAAGGTAGTTGTCGGCCAGCCAGCCTCGGTCTAGTGTACCTTACTTGTGTGCCTAGTGAGTTTGGTTGGCTGTTCCTAGTGTGCGCCATCAAAAGGCAGTACCGTTGCATTGATAACCAGGGGTTTGTGTCTTGGGAGACTAAGGTGATAAGCGAGGAGCTTCTCACCCCTTGGCACTAGTAAGCGATGAGGCTTTTCTTCACTTGGCTCTGGCAAGGCAGACACAGTGGAGGTTTTTCTTCTGGCACTTCAAGGAAGCAGCAAGCAAAGGAGGACAGACATTTCAGACGCCAGTCTTACTTGTGCATACCACGATCTCTGCCTGCGTCTTAATTACCCCGTGATATCGGAAGCAAGCTGGCCAATACAGAGGCTTCAAAGGATTTCCTGCGCAGGCCGTGTGTAGATGCCAAGATGCAAAACAGTCGCCAACAAACTGAAGACTTGCTTGGTTCATGCTAAGGCGAGCTGTGTGGAAGGCTTCACCGAGATCACTCCCTTGTAAATCTCGGGACCGGGACCGTATGAACCGCCAACATTCTCTTTTCCTCCTAGCCTTATGGTTGATAGTCTCTTTATGATTGGACAGTGCTGCACTGCGCCAACGCAGAAACTACCTTAGTCTACCGTTGATCATAGGACTAGGGAGTTGTTCTCGTATTTCGGAAAGAATCCATTAACCCTGACTGTTCAACATCATGAGAAGCCCAACGAGTATGGATTGTACTAGGATGTGCGCAATGCTTACTCGGTACCACTAGACCCTACCTACCTACGTACCTACCTACCTACTAACACCAACGCCATCGCCAACAATCCAGGCTTGTATGATACCTAGGTACCTAGTGGCGGAGCTTGCGTAGCTAGAACACCTACTGGACGACAGGGTGTGCTTTGGGGGTCTGATGCCACCAACAGGATCCAGCATCTCAGTGTATTATGGACAAAGCCATGACACATCACCTCGGTCATCGCTCTGGAGATCCACGATGTTGGGTGTGTTGGTCATCCATGTTCACCGCCGCCTACTCGCAGTCCAAGGGCCTGGCCTGGGCAAAGCAACACAACACCAACAGCCAGTGGTCACAATCCTACAGTCTGGTCAGCCTTTCAGCTGTTGGACGTAGAAGCAGAACACCGTGAACCTTCGGGGCAAGGGAAGGGAAGGGAAGGGAAGGGAGAACAGCTTGATGGCAGTCTCGAGGGACAGACAGAGGAAAGAAAAGTATAAAAGGAGCATCTTCGTCGTCTTTTTCTCGTCCAGATCAGCAGCCATCCGCAGCATCCTCAACAGCCTCTTCAGCTTCAAACACATCATCTTCACTCTTACACCAAAGACTCCTTTGTCTATCAAACTTCCGTCTCGTCAAGATGCAGTTCAAGACCGCCACCATCGCTCTCCTCGCCGCCTTCTTCACGGCCGGTGAATGTGCGCCCACCGCTCTCGCCAACGCTGAGGTTGTCGAGGCTGCTGCCGTTACTGCCCCGGCCGGTGATGAGCCCGTATTCTGGCAGCGTCCGTATGACATTATCTCGCCCAATCCCGAAGCCGGCGTTCTTGCCAAGCGCAGCAACCAGTGTGGTGCCTCGAGCTTTGAGAACCGCGGCTCCGGGGGCTCCCCGTTTGTCAGCGACTGCGAGCAAATCATCCGCAACCTCAGCGGCTCCGGCACCTGGGCCCTTCACTTCCAGCCTCACTATGAGATTGCCAAGTACGGCTCGTGGTATGTGCTCTTCTGATTCCTGGCTCTGTTTGAAACGGAGACAACTAACACGGTTCTTTCTTATAGCCGCTTCGGCATTGAATGGGGCCAGCTACACCGCGGCACCGTCCTGGTCGGCACTGACGACGTCAAGGATCTGATTCGCGACTCGATCAACAAGTTCCGCCGCGGCGATGGCAGAGTTGGCGCCCGTGGCAGCATGCAATGCGGCACCGATGAGCTCTGGGTCGTTTGGGGTCTTTACTAAGCGGCCGATTATCTTCTGGTCGGGATGCATGCAAGGCTATCTTGGATGAAGCGGTTTGGGAATGAGTATCTGCTAGCGGCGTGGGCTTGGGGATCAAAGAGAGGAATTCGATGGTGACCTAGTTGGTGGGCTAGAGGATAATGGAGCATAGTTATATCTTCTGCTTTGACTTTGTCTCCAATAGCTATATTGAGTTCTGTGTCTGTGCCCTTGCTTGAGCCATAATCGTTTTGCTAGCCGTATAGCATACCTTTTCGTGCTTTGCCAACAAATTTGAAAACGTCTCAACCCACCACAATCCTCAGATGTCTCTTTAGCGATGAGTTGTTTTGACTTCATGGAGGGAAGCTGGCATGTCAAGCAAATCAGTTTCTAATGATGTACTTTTCCCACGTCTTTCAAGGCATAGTCCCACGAAACGACCAGAGTTCACTACCCTCTCATCCAAGCGACTCTCCGCCCATCTAAACATAGCTGTGCCATAGTCCTTCTCTGGCCTGATGGCCTTCACTCTCTTCTCGAAGTCCCAGGAGGATGTTCTGGGCGGGATCTTGGGAGGACTTCTTCCACCCGACGACCTTCTTAACTCGGGTATTCTTGCTATGCTCCAGTGTCTCTGTTGTTGCTTCTCTGATTTAGGTTGCACAGAGTTCAGCAATTGCCCTCTCCATCCGATGATAAGGTTGGTGGTGGAGGGAAGCCGAAGGTTGTAGCTACCAGGGGCAGTGGTCACAGGAAGGGCCCGTGTGATTCTGCGGGAAGCATCATTGATGGGAATAGCTTGATAGGTTTGACGGAAGGTGCGGCTGGGGTGATTGAAAGGTTCCTTGATGTCCTCAATGATGAATTTAGTGACCGAGAGAGTGATTGCAAAGGCTGTAATTCCGATAAGGAGGGCAGTGAAGCCTGATAAGGGGACGAGCTTCGCTAGGATTGGCATTTTGGGAGTTTGGAAAGGTAGCAAGCGTCTGGAACGTAGGCTGGTGGCTTTTAGGATGAAGAGTAAATAGGTAGCCCAGCAATCGTGTCTGTAATTTGTGAGCGTCGTTAGGTTTCGTAGCTGTTCAAGAATGACAGGCAATGAAAGGTAGGTTCAAATCATGAAGAAAGCATAAACAGCGGGCCAAAGCTGGGCAATGAACTTCCTTATGATCTTGTCGAAGCACGCTATCTGATGCCAGCCAGCCGCTTTGGTCATGATGATCCTTTCATTTCTGTCGCCACCGTTGTATCCGACATGGCAGCCCAGCCCTTCGTGTCCTAATCTGTACCTTCAGAACTCTCCTGCCACAAGATTAGGGGCCGTTTTTAAATCGCGCCATCTCTTTCAATTATTATTAGGGAGATACAACAGACACAGGCGCTAAAAACGTTCTGAGGCAACAAGGTTTAAGCCGGACTGATTTTAGGGCAGTTTGGACCCTGATGGCTTCTTGGACATGATGCCAAACACCAGTCGATCTATGCAGTTCTACAAGTTCACATCGGCGTGTGATCGAAATACATTTCCCCGAGGCTATCACAAGATAGGTATTCGCCCAGTAAAAGAAAAAGACTGAAATGTAAGAGGATGTCGCCATTAAATGCTTGGGTGCTTTCGCATTTGTGGGATCGTGAAAAGTGCCCGGTGTCCAGTGCCAACAGCCCAATTAACCTAGGCACTGAACTGGCTGCTGAAACGTATCAGTAGCCACCGCCCTCTGCTGCGCAAGGAATCAGACGTCGCACCAAGGGAGTGGAAAGTGGTCTAATTCATCTCAATGCATCGAGTAGATTGCCTAATACAGGCAGAATGCCGCCATCACCAATATTACGACACGGCTACCCCAATCTTGGCAGGTGGTGTGTAGATTGTCGTCCGTCACCTTGACCGCCTCACTTAACTTGCCAGGCGTCCCCTCAGCCGTGAAAACTGGCGGGTGGCTACCAATGTAACCATCACGACCAGACAGGCAGGTGCCAAACCGTCGTGACACTGCGTCTTGGCGGCGTCACCACCCGAGCTTCCCCTCTCATTACACACTTTGATGTCTCGTTCTGCTGCGACATCTTTTCGTATATGCCATCCCCGGCCCAACACGGCAGGTCAATTTGCGGCAATAGCAGGGATATAGATAGGCCATTCTCAGCAAGAATGGAAAGATGCGTATTAAAACACGACATGGCCCATGATCTGGACCATGTCGCCATCACCCGGAAACTCAGGGCTTTCCTCCCACGGACCTCTTTTCTGCTATCATGAAGTTTCCCCGAAAGACAGGCTCAGCCCTGCTGCTAGCGTCGACGGCCATTGCGACCGATCCCTTGACTGCCGACAGACTCGAGGCCGATATCAAGACCGATGAGTATGATCCCGCGCTGCCTGCATGTGTTGCCAACTGAGCTTCGGGCAACCTTCTAACACCAAATAATTAGGCTGCAGCGTGTGTTATGGAACCTCAATCACATCGCTGACGGCAACGGCGGCAACCGTGCCTTTGGCGAGCCCGGGTACAAGGCTTCTGTTGACTTTGTTGTTGAACGAGCCCAGGGCCGCTTCCACCCTGAAATGAATACCTTCATCCAACCCTTCAATCACACATACGACAAGACGCTCGAGATCAAGGTGACTGGCCCCGACGGGGAGGACGTCTTTGTCATTTCCCCCCAGTACAATCCAGCCACACCTCTGCCAGGCGGCATCACGGCTAGCTTGATCAATACGCCCGTCAACGATGAGGCTGGAAGCATGTGTGCCGAGAGCGATTGGGACGGCATTGATGCCACTGGAAAGCTGGCACTGGTCAAGAGAGGCGTCTGCGCCGTGTCGGACAAGCTGAAGTTTGCCAGAGCCAAGGGAGCATTGGGAGTGATTCTCTACAACCAAGCCCCTGGCACCAGCTTCGCCACCCCCACGCTGGGTGCTGAGAACATTGGGCAGCTCGTCCCCGTTGGCATTGTGCCCCTCGAGGTGGGAGAGGCCTGGATCGCCCGCCTTGGTGCTGGTGAAGACGTGGTGGTGAGCTTGTTGGTGGATGCCATTGCCGAGACCCGCGAGACGTGGAATGTCATTTCCGAGACCAAGGAGGGCGATCCCAACAGCGTCATCATGCTCGGTGCGCACCTTGACAGTGTACAGCAGGGACCTGGTGTGAACGACGATGGCAGCGGCACAGCCGCCATCCTCGAGCTCATGGGCGCTGTCAAGAACTACAAGGGCTTCAAGAACAAGATCAGGTTTGCCTGGTGGGGCGCTGAGGAGAGCGGTCTTGTCGGTTCTCTCTACTACACGTCTCAACTCTCGCCTGCCGAGGCCGACAAGATCAAGTACTACTTCAACTACGACATGATTGGATCCATCGAGCCGATCTATGCGGTTGGATCCGACGAGAACAGCGGTGTTGGTCCTCAGTTACTGGAAGAATATCTCGTCGCCCAGGGCAAGACGGTCGAGCGCGGTGGGTTTGAGGATGGCAACTCGGATTATGTCGGCTTTGTCGAGTTGGGCATTCCCACTGCCATGCTCTTCACGGGTGCCGGAGCTCCCTGGGATCCGTGTTATCACCAGGCTTGCGACACGCTCGACAACATCAACTGGGATGCGTTGACGGTGAACACCAAGGCTGCCGCCCGCGCGCTCGCCCGCCTGGCCAATGATCTCTCGGGGGTGCCAGCCCGTGCAACCACGACACCGAACCTGAGGGGGCGTGCAAGGATCACGCAGGAGTTCAGGAAGTGGAAGCGGGTGGCCGAGGAGGGTGCCAGCCACGGCAAAATGTGCTCGCACAAGGAAAAGAAGGTGGTCGTTTAAGTCTTGTCAGCAAGTGTTGCGATAGTGTACAGTCTCTTGATAAAACATTCGATTGATTATGTATGTAAAGCTGCCATGTCGTTGAAAGTGGGGTCTGTATATGTTGAAGATTTGGGTAAGGGTTGCCGGGCCGATCATGATATTGAGAATCGTGGACGATAAAATGTCGGAGATGGGCGTGTTTTCCAACAGAATCTTCTCGCACGACGCGTCACTCATCGCTCTCCTGCCCATGGTCGATCCGTAGCGCGCCAATCCCCAAAGGAGTGCGCAGGAGTATCGGAACATGTCTGGTTGTCGTTGACACGGCATCAATGCTGCCCCCCTCGCCATCGGGCGTGGTGCTGTTTTTGTCTTCGGGACTCGGTACTGGACTCCGGCCAAGACCGGGGCAGCGTCGCAGCCAAATTCTTCCAGCATGATTCAGGCTAATTAGCACGTGGAGAGAGAGAAGAAAACATCAAGGCATTCACTGCACTCGGGGATTTAGGGGCTTCGCTAACGCTGTGGGGAGCATTAAGAATAGCCCCTGTCGCCAGCCCAAGCAGCATCGCTCGACGTCTTGGCTTCCCGATTCGCACTTACACGGAGCCTCTTCCGAAGAAAACCGGGTCTGGCCACCGTTGAGAGGAGCCTCGTCTCGATGTCAACGTCGCTGCCACATCGCCATCGGCCAGCCCACATGACGGTCGACTCCATGTCCCCCATGTCTCCATGATGGCCCAGACGGGTTCGAATTCGAATCGACCGGGTAAAATGCCCTCAATGCTTCCCCAGGCGCTAGGCACCGTGGCCCGCGAGCCTCAGTTCCCAACGCCGATATTGCTTGCAGCACTGGTCTGGCCAAGGCAATCTAAAGATATAAAGCGGCTCAAACCCGCCTGCAGCGAGTATCACAGTCTCTGGAGCTCCTCAGGCCAGTCTCTTGCTGTCAACCTCCACATACTCTCCCTCTCCTCGTCGTCACGATGCACACCAAGGCCCTCCTTGCCGCGCTTCTTGCGCCCGCCGCCGTGTCGGCTCAGCTTCACGAGCTTGCCGTCCGTGCCGGTCTCCAGTACTTCGGCACTGCCCTTCGCGAGGGTGCCCTCAACAGCGATGCCCAGTTCGCCGCCATCCTCAGAGACACCAGAGAGTTCGGCCAGATTGTGCCCGAGAACGGCCAGAAGTGGGAGTCTACCCAGCCCAGCCGTGGCCAGTTCACCTACTCCCAGGGTGATATCACTGCCAACGAGGCCAAGAGAAACTCCCAGTTCCTCCGCTGCCACACTCTTGTCTGGCACAGCCAGCTTCCCTCATGGGGTATGTTTTGTGACGCATTTTGAGTTTTGACAAAAGCTAACAGTGGCAACCAGTTGCTTCCGGGTCTTGGACTCGTGCCACTTTGACTTCGGTCATTGACACCCACATGGCCAACGTCATGGGCCACTACAAGGGTGTGTGCGGTCACTGGGACGTCGTCAACGAGGCCATCAACGACGATGGCACATGGCGTGACAGCGTCTTCTACCGGGTATTCGGTACCGACTACCTGCCTCTCTCTTTCGAGTTGGCCAAGAAGCACGATCCCGAGACCAAGTTGTGAGTGGAGCACCCCCTATTCTGCCTGAACACCCAGAGAGTCTGTGTCTAACTTTGGATTGCGCAGGTACTACAACGACTACAACCTCGAGTACAACCAGGCCAAGACCGACCGGGCCGTCGAGATTGTCCGCATCATTCAGGCCGCCGGTGCCCCCATTGACGGTGTTGGCTTCCAGGGCCACTTGATCGTCGGCAGCACGCCCAGCCGCGCCAACCTGGCCACCACTCTCCGCCGCTTCACCAGCCTCGGCGTCGATGTCGCCTACACCGAGCTCGACATCCGCCACTCGTCCCTCCCCGCCAGCTCCGCCGCCCAGGTCACCCAGGGTAACGACTTCGCCAACGTTGTCGGCTCCTGCCTCGACGTGCCCCGCTGCGTCGGTGTCACCGTCTGGTCCTTCACCGACAAGTACTCTTGGGTTCCCTCCACCTTCAACGGTGCCGGCGATGCCCTCATCTACGATTCCCAGTTCCGCAAGAAGGCTGCCTGGACCTCCATCTCCAGCGTCCTTGCCGCCAAGGCCACCGGTGCTCCCCCCGTCTCGAGCAGCAGCAGCATCCCCGCCCAGCCCACCACCACTCTCGTCACCCTTACCGCCTCTGCCTCCAGCACCGCCCAGCCCACCCCCACCTCTGCTCCCACTCAGCCCGAGCAGGTTCGCTGGGGACAGTGCGGCGGCAACGGATGGTCCGGCCCCACCAGGTGCCAGAGCCCCTACACCTGCCAGGTTCTCAACCCTTGGTACTCCCAATGCTTGTAAGCCTTTTTGGAGGCTATGTGATGGGTGTTGGAGATAGGAGAAAGAAGTTATCGTGATGGAGTTAGAATATTCTATTGTATGTAATTTACAGCTGGTAAATCAAAATACCAGAATGCACATATCCAACATATACCGTCTTGACTCTTGTTCATCAACAAAAGGAGTTGAATGTGGTCTTTTGATCCTTGATGCACCCTGTCTGTGGTGGATTAGAGATGTACATACAAGTGACTCGAAACTGAGAGCAAGCACTGGAGGAAGACTGTGCTCTGGGTTATGAAAACCATGTCCATTACCTAGGAACTCAAACTGATTTGCCATTGGGTAGTTGACTCAAAACCATGCAAGCCAAAGGTGCAGTCACAGGAAAACATGGCTCCGAACAACTCAAATCAATCAAATCTGAGCCGATATTTGGATTGAATTGAGGCGGGAAATGTCAATTTGGCTTGATTTGCTTTGATTTGACTTATTTGACCCACCCACAGCCACCAATACTAGCCACCAAACCAACAAGCCACACACACCTAATCGTCCTTCCTGACATCCCTAAACATTACCCACTTTAATTTTCTTCGTCTTTTACAGCCAAATCCCTTATATTTTTAACCGAAGTAATGCTTCCATATGTAAAGTATGACATAGGTTAATGTACCTTGTGGTTGAAGATAAGAATATGACGGTTAGATGGCGAGGGTAAGGGTTATATATGGTGAAAAAAAAGTGGTCTAGAGCCTTGGCAAATCCGTCAATTCAAAGCAAATCCTGGAAAATCGATATTTGAGGCTGTTTTGGATGGATTTGCGTTGCGTTGACTTGATTTGAGTTGAAGTAATTTGGTTTGTTCGGAGCCATGCAGGAAAAGCATGCCAAATGCCTGCCATCTGCAAAGCGAACACAAGTCATTAAGTTGTTGTAAAGATTCTTGCTCAAAGACCAGCCAAGTCATGTGCTCTCAGCATCCAACACCAGGAAACCCCCTTCACGATGATCACAGGCATAGATGGCAGCAAACCGCCACGTTCCCCTGCATGATTGCAGTTGGCGCTCACTCCATCAGATTTCAAGCCAAGGTAGCAACAGGAACCTGCACAAACAAAACAAGTCAGTTTCTGTTGAAAGAGTCACAAAGCTCATGATCGTCAAGCCAGTCAACTCCGTCTTGATTTCCGTCATCACCCCCTCCGCAGCTTGAATTGTTCCCATGATCACTGATCGGCAGAGCTTCTTCCTCGGGCCCGTATTCAAGCTCCCCTCCGGCGGTTGAATTGCCAAACAAGCTTGAATCAAAAGCCCACGCCATGTTTGCAGATAAAAAAGCCAAACTTGGACCCGGAACACCAGGTGACAACAAAGGCTGAACAGTCTGCACCTTCACTGTTGGTATGTTCTCTTTCGACAGTCAGACCATAGCAAATCAGATCTTGCTTACCTTAAAAGGTCCTCCGTTGATGCCAACCCTTTTCTGATCCCAGCCGTCGACACCAACAGCACCGTGTTCACCGTTCCCAGACTCAGTTGTATCATCAACAGATGACACACCAAATGAAGCGGCGGCGACAGCAGGTGCTCCAGAAGCACCACCAAGAGCACCAAGAAGAACTGGGACAGCTGTGTTGAGAACTGCCGGAGCAGCCTTCAAGACTGCTGGCGCAATACGCTGGACAGTCTTGAGCAAACCACCAAAGAAGCTCTCCTGCTCTGCTGAGCCCGCGCTCTCTCCCAAGATCACACTCTCCCTCAGATCCTTGGGCTCCGCTTCCAGAACAGCCTGCAGGGCACACTCTGCAACTACAGCCCTGTGGGCGAGCAATGCGGCAGCCTTCTCATCCGTGATGACCTTGTCATTGGTCGGGTCCTCCAGCAGAGCCTCTGTGCCACCACCAACTTGCTTCTCCTTTTTGGCCAGAATTTGATCCAGCTTTTGCAAGCCAACCCTCGCAGAAGTCAGCAAGACAGGTGATGCCACCTTGAGTGCCCTCATCAGAAACGGGCCCAGGTTGTCAAAGAATGCCTCGGACTGAGCCCCTGATTTCAAGACCTTGGCCTCAGTCTTGGCAATACTCTCAAGGAATTTGTCCGTGTAAGTATCCCCAGTCAAATCAGCTTCGGTCTGAGAGACTGGCACCGGCTTTGCGGCTCCAAACTCAGCCGGCTTGTGGATCAGCCCCTCTGTAACGGCCACTCTCAATCCAGCCTGGCTAAGCAGCGGCACCATCCTCGGCCCCAACTTGGCTGCATGCTTCGCGGTAAATCCAGTAGCGATGTATTTGGCCCTCATCTTGTCGACAATTTTTTGAGAGACAGGTGACCTCTCCATCCTGAGGACAGTCTGCAAGACACTCTCGGCCACCACGGCGCGTTCAGCCACACCAGCACCAAGCTTGATCCTCGGCGGAGGGGGCAAGCCAGATTCCATGTTGGATTCTTGAACTGCCTTGCTGAGAGCGCCCATGGCAACACTCCCGATGGCGCTCACCGGCCCACCCAATGGACCGAGAAGCGGCGATACCAGAGGAAGAGCAGTTTGGACGACAGGCGCAACCACACGGCCGATGGACTTGAGAACATCAAGAAAACCCTCCACCTCACCGATAGGACCATCCATCCCAGTCTCGGTGCCCGTCTCCCCTGAGTCATTGTTGCCAACCTCCCGCTTCATAGCCGTGACATCCTTGACGGTAGAAGGGAGCTGCTCAAGCGCCGAGAGGAAGAAGTTGTAGTTGTTGCCATACTCCCCGCCAATGACACTTGCCGAGTTGTGCGCCTCTCCTCCATAGCAATGTGTACCAATAACAGCCAGTCGTCCCCTGTCTGGAGCAGCATCCCATTTCCGAATCACAGGGGCCCCCGATTGTCCTGTTAAACCCTCACATTAGCCCTCTTCTAATTATCAACATGATCATACAGGCACTCACCCTTAAAAGTGGAAATCCGATACTGCAACATATTCCCCGCCCCCTTCCCCAAGTCATAATCCACCGTCTCAAACAGCTCATACATCTGCGCCCCCTTCTCCTTGTTCAGGTACTTATCCCCCGGGTACCCCACCACCCCAAGCAACGCGCCCTTTTCCCTCATCGGCGTCTCCTGAATGACAAAGTTCCGCAGCGTGCTCCCGCCATCATGCGCCCTGATCTTTCCCTCAAACGGACGATCAACTCTCACAAAGGAAACATCATACCTCCTGTCGCCCTTGGTAATCCACTGCGCGGTGGTGACGGTGGAGAACGCGCGACGAGCCTGGACGGTGCTATTCGGGCGGGTGACACTGTCAAGACCACAATACCCAATGTAGCACTTCATCTGGACGACGCGGCCCAGACCGCTCTGCTGAGCACCGCCGCCTCCGCCGGTGCGGTCATACACACAGTGGCCGGCCGTGACAAACGTGTTGGGGGAGATGAGGTAGCCCGTGCCGATGGCCCAGCGCTTGTCGTCTTTGGGTTGGCCCTCGTAGCGCATGACAATCTTGACGATTGCTAGGACATGTCAGTTGGTGTACTATAAAATGGGGAAAACAGCGGGGGACAAACAGCGGTACTTCCCGCCATCGGCATAATCGGTCTCGTCGACGGGGGTGCGATTGTCGGGCTCAAAGACGGCTTCGCTGTAGCCGCCGATGGTGAAAGTCGACTCGGCGGGGGACATGTCTTCCGGGTTGGAGAGATTCCAGTAGGCTCCAGCGACAGCTGGGTCCTTGAGGACGCTTTCGAGGGTTGTCATGGTGAGATTTCAGGAGTTTGATTGTGGACTCTGCGAGGTTGGTGGTTGATAGCGATGGTGAGCTTGAAAATGATCCAAAAGGAACATGTTGCCGGCGTCCGAGGCGGGTTTATATCTACCTCGGTTTCTCTCTTCCTCTGTAGACAAGCCTTGATGTGGTGAAGAGGGAGATCTAAGGGATCCGAGTACAAGAGCGGTGATATTGGAGCCCTGTGGCGAGCCACTATTGACGGGGTGGCCACAGACAATCCCGACAAAAACATGATAACGACATCCAAGGAAGCTATGATGGTGTCGGAGATCCAGAAACTCCGAGTAGGCGGTGATGATGATCATCCTAGGATACCACATTGGGCATGGATACAGGTTGTGGCTGACTGGAAGGCGGCCGAGTTGCTTGGGAATGGTAGGAATGGCGACCCTCTGCGGTTGCATTTCAGCTTGCGACAGGTGCAGCAGGAAGCTTATTTGAGCCCTATGGTAGGGCTGTGTGGCATGCGGGCATGGCGGCCAATATCAAGTTGCATCAAGTGGTGGTCGAGACCCAGCCCTATTGGCTCCTGTGTGAACGTGGGTGCTCTTCCGACGGAAACCTTGTGTAGGTACCAGTTAAGCACGTAAGTAAACACACACATCAGTAACTCTGCACAGGTCAATCAACAGTTCCAACGCACCTGGTCAATAATACATGCAACTGACCTATTACCACAGGGCCACTGGGCCGCAAGCTCCAACTCGTATACCTCCTCACATTGCTGCGTGGCCCGTCGGCCCAAACGTAGAGTAGTCCACCGTGACAAACGCCCTATCTACCTCCTGCAACCCCTCATAGCAATACTGCAATGTTTCGGCGATATCGTGAGCCGTAGGCAGTGGCGTCTTTTCGTCCAGCAGGATATCCAGCTCAACCCACACCCCATCCCCTGCATGGTACGCCGTGAGCGACTTGTAGCCCTCCACCACAGGTGAAAACCGAAAGGCCAGGTACATGAGCTTCTTCTGGAGCGCATCGCCCACATTGCTTCCCGTCAACCTGCTGATGTTGCGCATACATGTCTCTGCCCAGTCAATAATCACATACAGTGCCAAGAGCGAAGCCCCTACGGGGTCAAGCCACCATATGTGCGCATGCACTCCCACCAGTGGGAATAGCAACGAGGCAATGTTGAAGTAAACGTCCGTCTTGCAGTCCTGAACAAGGGCCTGCACCTGGGTTGTCTTGACATGTCGACACGCAAATCCGATCAGGCCTTTGATCGCAGCATTGGCCGCCATGGCTGCGATGGCTACAGCCGGCAGGGGAACAACATCCCTATCACCACCGGGGAGCAGCTTCGTGACGGACTCTTTCAAGATTTGAACAAAAGAGACGACCATGATGACACTGAAGACTAGTATTCCAATTGGCTCTAGACGGCGCCGTCCCACGGGGTATTTCACCTGCAAGGCCTGGAGACGCCATGCGACGACGCGGTTTGTGCCATAGACGATGAGCGTACAGAATAGATCGAGCGCCGAGTCGGCAGTACTTGCTGCCAACGAAAGTGACGGACTGAACTTCAAGCTAACCAGCTTGGCACCAAGCATGAAGATGTTGGCCAACAGGTTGATATTGATGGCCCAGCGGGCGTGCTTGTCGTCTCGGGCGCGCTTTTCGCGGTGCTCAGGAGGTAGAAAGCAATCGATGGCGCCGCGTGAGTCTTGAAGGGGCATCCGCCGTTCAGGAATACCATCGCCATCGGCATCGGGGTTCTGTCTCAACGGTGCCGTGTTAGCTCTTGGGCTTAGGCTAAATCGGATGGAGGCGTACTGTACCATGCTGTCAATGACGTCGTCGGCGACGGCGTGGACCATGGCATCCACCTCCAGCCACGCATCCAGCGTGTCATTCTGGGCCTCATAAAATCTACGTATCTTTTTGTGCTTGATTCTGTTCAGCTCCGCGTCCGACCGACGACACTTTCGATTCATCTCCCCAAGATCAAACCCACGCATGCCATCAAGCACCCTACGCTTGAGGTGGTTGCGTCGACGCTCAGCGGCCAGAAGTGCTGCTTCATCCTTGAAGGCCCTGTCTCTTCTTAACCTTGATCGATCGACGTATCGGGTATCGGGTGTTTCCCCTTGAGGAGAGAGCGCGGCTTCCTCATCGTCGTCTCGGTACCCGTGGGCTGGAGTGCGTCGTTGTCTGGGAATGGCAGGCCAGCTCTTGTGCTCCTCGGCGGCCCAGTTGATAGCTCGGGGGCGTCGTCCGACCATTCTGGAAGGGTCGTGCTTTTCTCCTGTGTATGATGGGGATTGAGTAGTTTAAATTCAATTGAGATCTGGTAGAGCGGCTCGGCAGGGGTGTACACTAATTGTGACCCCAAGCTCTTGGGCTGCCGAGGCTGCCAGGCGCCCATGGCGCCTTCCTGTTGTGTTGTTTGTTTTGTTGTTTGCTTGTCCACGATTGTGACCATGCACTGTGACGTCATTCCCGTGCTGCGCGGACCGACACTACCCCACTGTTCTTCACCCCGCAAAATGATCTGCGCCAACGCTAACAGGGGTTCAATTGGCTTGCTTGGCGCCTCTGCCAACGGCCTCCCCTGAATTTCTTCTGGCTGTCTTGACGCCTGGTGGCATGTGGGATCAGAAGAGGTTCCAGGTTATCTGAGCAATTCGGATGACACTGCCAATGGATTAGAATAGCTATCCCATCTTGGAAAGCACGTACCTAGGTTTGATGATCGAGATGCCACAACGATATTATCGGCCCCAAGCCACAACATCCCTGGATCTAACCTGCCCCAGGTGTGCCATCACAACGACTCGCACCTCACCATGACCCGACTCAGCAGCTCAAGACGTCAAACCCCCTTTTTTCCTCATACCGTCATCATGAATTCCTCGTCGACCTCTTCCTCCGAGTTCCATACCAGACCATTCATCGTCGCAACACAGTCACGAAAATGAAGCTTCCACCACTCCCCCTCCTCCTCGCCATCACCACCACCACCACCACCCTCACCACCGCCCTCCAAATAACCACCCACTCCGACGGCTCCCTCCAAGCCTGGAACTCCCCAGACAACACCAACGAAGAAGCTCCAGCATACAGCCTCCTCGAGAGCCCCCACACCCAACTAGCCATTGCCGCCCCTGCCCCCGCTAGCAAATGCTGCTTCAAAGGCAACAAATGCTACCGCGCCCTCGAGGCCAAGTCTGGCAAAGGCTTCTGCAAGAAATACACCAAGACAACCTTCAAAGAGCCCGCCGCCATGGGCCCCTATAAACAGTCCTGCTGGAACAACCCCCAGAAGCTGAGCTCGGCCTGTTCTTGCTTTGCGCCGGTGCGCTTCTCTCTCTGAATTCCCCCTCAGTTGTGGTATCTGTGGCGAGCGACTGACTGAAAGATAGACCAAAACCCCACCGCCCCATGACGGCAAAGGCAAAGGTAGCGGTGGTGGTGGTGGTGGTGGTGGTAGCGGTGATGACAACGCGTACGACCCCAAACCGGCGGACAAATACTCAGAATATGAGTCCGATGACTACGCCTACCCTTCCAAGCCGATGTGTGGGCCCCCGGGGTCGCCGTGTACAATTGACAACTTTGTGGACGTGTGCTGCACCAATGTCAATGGGTCGGTGGGCTGCTCGTTCCCGGCGGGTGATCCGCAGTTTGGAATTTGTTTCCTGTGAAGGGCAGATGATTATGTCAGCTGTCCTGTTTTGTATGTAATATTTGTGGTTTGGTGTTGTAACGGGTTGTGCAGCTGTACATGATGGTGGTTTGTCACCCCGACCTGGCCATCTGAAAAGGAAATGCTCCGGGCACTGGGTCTATGTTTTCAATGTCAGTAATGGTGCATGTCCCACAGGCCCACACTGTTGAATAGGAGTTGAAACACAATGTGACACCAAGCGGCGGCATAACATCATGGCGAAACCGCCGGAATTGTAACCAGGAGGGACGAAGGCTCCCATGACCCGATCTGGCCACAAAGCATGGGACAGTGTCCGGATATGTGAACGTGTCAAGATACACATTATGGGACAGGAAGAAAATGGGTTTGCAATATCTTTCATGTATGCAGATTCCCTCCATCTACTTCAGATCAATCGACAATGTATAGCCAGTCATGTCTTGCAACGATATCCTTTCCCTTCTTGCCCCCCTTGCTCAGCAATCAACCACTGGTTTCGCCGCAATGACGCTAATCCCATGCTCATCACCCTGGGTGCCACGAGTCCAAAGGGTGTCATGGGCCGAATCACGCGTGATGCGCTGGCACCCATTGACGATAGCTTGCGCATACTTGGCAAGGCTCTTGCAGTGCGTGGTGTAGGTGTGCTTGTTGTTGTTGCACCAGAGGATGGCACTGTTGTAGCTGCAGCTGATCTGTCCGCAGTTGCTGGAGCCAGCGCCGTTGGTGCAATAGCCAGGCACAGTTTTGAGGTAATAAATGCCATCAGTGATGTGGGAAGCATCGGCGTCGCCAGCGCCTCCCTCCCAGCAGCTAAGCATCTGTGGTAATCGGTGAGAACGTGTTCCGGAACCTTGCAAAAGAGGAGATACAAGCTTACCGAAGGGTTGGTATCATCTTGGGTGTCATCAACATTAAGGCCGCTCAGAGAAAAATCGTCCTCGGGCTGGGGAGCAGTGGCCCAAGTAAAGCCGGGATAAACAGCGGCAATTTGCTGCTCAATGATGCGAAGAGAGGGGCCGGTGAAGTTGACCATGGGGCCATTGGCGACAACCTGACCGGTCCATGTGATGTCGGTGCTGATTAAGCCTTGGAGAGAGGCAGGAATGGCCTGTTCCACAAGATTAGCGACTTGATCGCCAAACTCAACATCAGCGCGACTCTTCCACCTACCATGACTGAGGTCGCGGCAAGCAACATGCCGCTGACAAGGGACGTCAACATCTTGAAAATTGATAAGTGAAAGTCTTGGTGGATTGGAGGGGTTGAAGTGTGGGTGATGTTGATGATGTGCTGCTGTTGACCACTGGAGAGAGGGAGGGAGGGAGCGAAAGAGAGAGGGGGGGAGAGAGAGAGAGATAGAGTGGAAAGGTGATGGGGAAAGTGCAGACCTGACGGGAGGCAGGCAGAGATGTCGCAATAATTCTCTGCCACCGGTGCTTTGCGAAGGGAAAGAGCGATACTTAATCTGAGACTCCATCTTCGACTCAATTGTGGCAGCGGCGCATCTTATCGCTGGCCGTGCCTTCCTCGCACTGCTTTTGCGCACAAGGGCACCGACCCCCAGTGTGATTTTGTGAAGGGATTGACCCTCGATGGAAATGGCGGCGCGGCATAAGGGCATTGGCAGCCTTGATTGTTAGGGGGGGATGATGACCACAAGAGAGGAAAGAACTTTGGGGTCGCACATCATGAGACTCGGACAAAGCTAATGGTTGGGCTTTTATGGTGACAGAAGGTTCAATCTGGAGGACAGCTTCAGCCTTCAGATGGAGGTTGCCACATTGCTCAATCTTGTTGGCACGAAATGATTTGAAAACACTGGGCTGGTGATCGATCGATTTGTCACACATGGGAGAGAGCCTCATCTGATGGTTCCAGATCTACCACATGGACTGACGCACGTTGCCGCACTTGCACAATCCCTCAAAAAGTTCACCTGACACGGCAGCAGTCACATCAAAGAGTCAAGCCCCAGGTCAGGTGTTGAAGAAGAAGGCATTTATTTCATTGTGTACCCATTGCTTCATTACTATGCAGGCTTCCTATTGATCTCCTCCCAAAGGGAAATCCAAGCTCAACCGAGACTCCTATCCATCCCCCAAACTCCACGCTGTCGTGAGAAAAAGTCCGATTTCGCCGCCTGCCCATATCAAAAGCCCAATTCGTAAAGCATGCTATTTTACGTTCGCGTCAAATCAATGTCCTCGTGAGTCGTGCATGTCTCGGGAGAAATTGGAGAGGCAGGTTTAGATGGCGCCATCATCTTCGTCCTCCTCCTCCTTGATCGCCTTGATGCCAGCCGCAGCAATCTTCTCCAGCTGGGCAACATCCTCGGGGTTGACAAGCTCTTCGACATCATCCTCCTCCTCGTCGCTCTTGACGGGGGCGAACTTGGCCTCGGTGACGGGGGCCTTCTCCTTGACCTCAGACTCAGAATCCTCCTCCTCCTTGGCAGCAGCATCAGCAGCAGCCTTGGCGGCGGCAGCAGCGTCGGCGGCAGCTTTGGCAGCAGCCTCAGCCTTGATCTTGGCCGCGGCGCGACCACGGGGTTTCTTGGTAGTGGGAGTGACCAGATCAATGGGGGAATCCTCGCCGCCGTCGGCCTTCACGCTCTCACCCTCCTCAGCCTTGGGGGTAACAGCAGCCTTGGGCTTTCTGCCGCGGGGCTTCTTGGCCGGAGTGGGAGTCTCGGCGGCGTCAGCGTCGCCCTCGGACATGGCAGCAGCACCGCGCTTCCCCTTGGCGGGGGTCTTAGCGGGCGCCTTGTTGGGAGCGGCGGCGGAGTTCTCCTCAGCGGCAGCGGCCTTGTCAGGGTTGGCGGCCTTGTCCTTGGCATCAATGGCAACGATCTTCTTCTTGAGGGTGCCCCAGGCGTTGGAGGCAGAGCGGACATTGGTAAGACCCATGCGGGCGGCGACAGCAGGGTAGTCAATCTGCAAAAAACAGCCATGTCAGCACATGAGCTAGAGATGGGAAACTGCATGGAGGAAATGAACATACCTGCAAGGAGGTGATGTCGCTATGGAGCAGGACAAACATCATCAGTCTCTGCTCACGCTCGGTGAAGCCTTCGGGGGCAGCGGGGGACTTCGTGTCAGACATTGTTGCGATGAATGCTTGGTTGTTTGTTTGTTGAGAAAGGGTCGTTGGGAAGAAAGGTGGCTTTCTGGAGGAAAACGACGTATCGTCAAAGAGTCGCAATGCCTGTGTGGGAAGAAAAAGAAGTGTCAGTCACTGCAGTGAGTCGCTCTGCCACACGGGTCGAAAAGATCGACAAACGGGCTAGGTGAATGGGAAACAAGGCCGTATGATGCCTCAGAAGGTGTCGAAGAATGGATGAAGTAGAGATGACAATGGCCTTGTCACTGATCTGTGATGGTCATGTATGGAAGAGAAGAAGAGTCGAAGAAGGCGTGAAAGAAAAATGGTGATGTCGTGCCCAATCGAGTGGACCCCAACTCCATAGGAACTCGGGTGGGAGGGAAATGTGACAATGAAGATGATGATATTGACAAAGGAAAAGCGACTTACGATGAGGCTTGTGAGGCTTGTGAGGCTTGTGAGGCGTCTGTTTCGAGATCTGAAGTGTGTTGGGCAACAGACTGGCACAAAGATCGAAGGGCTGTGTGTCGTGTGTGGTGTTTTGAAAGAGGAAGATAGCAGGCACAAGGTCGAGAGAAGAAAAGTTTTATGGCCACCAGATCCGCATGGAATTGGTGAGCGAAAAATGAGGGCAGAATTGCAAGTGCAGGGGCCTCGAGTGTTTGGATGAGCTGACGACAATAGCAACTGGCAGTGAATTGGATGGAATGGATGAAATGGTCATGCCCCACAGAGAGCAGGCAATTGATAAGAATATCTATTCAGCTCAGATGAGAGCAACCTTTAGCTATTGTGTTGAATGACCTTAGGGAACCTTCCATAGATCTCGCACTCAGGTGAATGCAAGAAACCTGGAAATTAGTTGAGCCGCTTGAGGTCTAGGTAGGTAGGCCATGGTTCATCTCAGGTATTCCAGCAAGGACCTGGTCGAGCTTTGGTTCAATGATATCCAGCTAGAGCAACACAAATTTCCACGCCCTCATAGGTTTCCATCAGCTTAACATATTCTTTTCGCTGTGTGGGCTTGTGCTATAATTACGTTGATGGTGCAAGGTGAAGTGTCTCGGAAAGAACTGGAGAGGATTTGTGCTGTGTGGTTCGCTCTGTATTCAAGGGTCTCTCGACACCCGAAACCTAGCCAGAACTGCTGAATTGGACGGTAACGCTCCATAAGCTCTTTGAATGATGTCGTCGGGCCCATGGAGGGTCTCCATTTCTGGCCGCCAACAGGCATACATACACTGGCAGTCGGGGTTCTGAAGATATGTGGACAAAAGCTGTCGCGAACCCCAAGACCGCCGCGAAAAGCTGCTCTCATTTGGCTACCAACAGTCACTCTGCCGATGGCAACTGATCAAAACATTGTCAGAGACAAAGAAAAGATTACCAAAGAAGAAGACAGAGATCCAAAAACAGTCTGAATTACCTATCTAATCAAAGAAGCCTGGCCAAACCTGATCTCAAGACATCACCACATCTAAAACCCATTTCCCTCACCCTCCAATCAGTTAGCTCTCAGCCTTCCTTCCACCACACCACCGGGAACGCCCGGAGCTCTCCACACCTTGACCAACTCCAGTCCAGCAGCATCAAAGATCTTTCTGAAGCCTTCCTCGGTCCGCTCCTTTCCACCCATGGTCATGACGGCATGATCCATCACAGCCGCTGCAAAATCAGCCTCCCCGACCTTTTGCGGCAAGATCATGTCACAGACCAACACTCTGGACTGGCTGTTCATGGCACGTACGATCTGCTTCAGAATCTCCGAGGCAACGGAGTCAGAATAATCGTGCATGATCATGCGGAAGAAATACCCCTTGGCTCCTGGTAACAAATCAAAGTCAGCACCGCGTTCACAGCATCGAAGAGACAATGACCGAACATACCCTTAACAGGCTGTGCCTTTGTGAAATCATGCTCCATCGCCACTGCTCCCTCAGGCAAATGCTCCGCTGCCAGATCACAGATATCCTTCCTTTCCTGCAGCACGGCATTCTTAGGGCTCAATTCTGGGTGAGCAGCTAGAATCTTGGACAAGACCACTCCGTGCCCACCGCCGACATCAACCAGCTCCTTGATACCGGCGGCATTCTCCTCCTCGCTGTTCTTCAGCAGGGCAAAGTCAAAGTGACCTACGGGCGGGACGGCAACGTCGATGCCGGCCAGCCCCTTTTGAAACTGGTCCAGCTTCTCGGGGTTCTGGGCCATGATCTGCCAAACAGAGACACCATCCTGGTTCGCGTTCCAGGTGCAAGGATTGTGCAGGGGGTCGTCGGGCTCTCGGGCGGCTGCGAGCTGGCCATGCGCCTCGAGATAGTCGTCAAAGTTGTAGGCATGCTTGAGGTACTGGTCGTAGAGGGCAAGGAAGAAGTAACCGGCCGGGGAGCCGGCGCGGTAGACGAGGCTGAACTTGCTGTGGGCGTAGGCAAGGGTGGTGGCTGAAGGCTGAAGCAAAAAGCCAGTGGCCACAAGAATACGAGCATCGCGCTCTGCCAATGATGAGGTGGTCAGCCGCGAATTCAATGCTGTTGGATGTGGGTAGGGGACAAACCGAGGAGAGATTCTTGGGCTCCGGTGGCCTTGGAGAGGTCTTGGAGGGAAATGATCCCGGTCTCGGGAATAGCATCAAGGACTCCAATCTTGATGAAGGTGCGGGCAGCAATCAACTCAGCCATCTGCTCACGGACAAAATGGTCAGCAGATGCCCTGTCAAAGCGAAGACACGGAGTGAAGGAGACGTACGTTCAGCCCATGATAAGCAGGCGTCTGATCAGGACTGATCAGGGCACGTTGTAGGTCCTTTGCCTTTGCAATGATGCCAGTTCGGGAGAGATGGCCCGCAAGGCTGGCGGAATCATCATACGAATTCGCAGCTTCGGTCAGCTCCTTGACGAGATCTTGGACCTCTTGCTTGGTGGGTAAAGCCATGTCGTGGTTGGGGGTTACACTGGGGAGCGGTTAATGAAGCGGCTGGTGGCAGAGAGAAGGATGGCCCAATGGATGCGGTGCAGCGGCATATTAAATACCTAGCCAATGCCATCACCATGTCAAGATATACACATATTCCACAGGTGCAAACATACCCCGCAGTCCCTGTCCAAGGGTCATCCGCAGTAGTGAAGCTGCAGGAGGACAGAATATCGAACGAAAGTACCGCCCATGATGCTGTTGGTGATTGGTGCGGGGGGTTTCGAGAGAGGGGCCGTGGTCGTCGAGCATGCGGGGGTCGCAGGGAGGAGAGCATATAATCTGCAACACACCATAGATTAAACGCTTTGAGTGCAACGCAGGACGGAGAGGAACTCAGTGAAATTGGCTGAAGTTCCCCACGAAAATCCCAACATCGGTCCCGGGAGCCAGACTGTCGGGTCTCCAGCACTGAATCGCAGCAGACCAGTCTTATCTCTGTCCTGGTTACACAAACGAGGGGGGTTGGGGTTGCGCATCTCGGCTCGCTCTCATTGGCCAATTACTTCTCTGCCATTGGTAGGTAGGTATTGCAGTGCCAGGGAGGCACATCCATGCACACATGCTGGCGGGGTACCTATTCGGCCGAGATGGTCCGTTCTGCGACATCACCGAGAGGCAAACAGAAAAAGAACAAACGATTGCATTTCTCGGGAGCATCCAGGGCTGTCGATCACCGCCTTGCCAGCCCTTCCACTGCGACACATCCGAGGGACAAACAGGCACAGTGGTCCCGATGGATTGGAACAGCCGCGAGTCAGGAAACGGCCTGACAAAGACACGGCACAGCATGCAACAAAAATGCATGCCACCCACCCCCAAGACGCTGGCACAGACAGACCACTGGACGGCAGGAAAACAAAGGACCCAGTTGGTCGGGAATCCCAAGGCCCAGACAAGCCACAAGAAATCTCAGCGCCCTTTGGAATTGGGACACCTGCCATTTACCTGTCCCCCGCCTTTTGCTTTTCTCTTCTCACTGATCGTGATGATCCTTTCCTCCCTCCTTCGCTGTTGCAACCGCCGCCATCATCAAAATGCCATACACAGACCATGAGGACGACCCAGCCGGCTTCGGCTCCGGCCATGATCAACGCCAAGAAAAGGGCAAGGACCTCGCGACCGACAAGACCGAGGCCAACGAGCAGTACGACTTTGACGAACCGGGCATTGCGCCCTCGATAAACGAGAGTCTCTCAGGACCCACTGGTACCGACACTGACAACGACAGTATCGAGCCTGATCGGTGGACAGACGACGAGGGATATGCGGAATCAACTTCGACGCGCTATTTGAGCTCCATCGCATCTGACATCCGCCGTGGCGTGGAGGACAACGGAAGGTTGTATGCCGCATACGGAATGCACAAAACATGGCTTCCAATTGATGACGAGGAGGTATTTTACGCTGCTACCTTGTGGTGCCTGAGCCCTCTTCTGATAACTCGCTGACGCCCTGGACAGCTGGACCGCAATGATCTCCAACACTACAAGTTCACCCTCCTCCTTGGCAACCGCCTGTTCATCTGCCCTGTGCCTTCTGACCCGCAAAAGATTCTCGACCTTGGCACAGGCTCTGGCATCTGGGCCATGGAGGTGGCAGACATGTTTCCGTCGGCCGAGGTCATCGGCGTCGATCTTGCACCCACCCAACCGAACCTCATCCCTCCCAACCTCAACTTTGAGATCGACGACATTGAGAACGACTGGCTCTGGGGGGAGAACAAGTTTGACTTCATACACGCAAGGGAGCTGATCATGGCCATCCGGGACTGGCCCAGGCTCTTCCGCCAGGCCAAAAGAGCGCTCAAGCCGGGGGCATACATCCAGCTTGGCGCATCCGTCCCACTGTTTTCATCCGACGACGGCACGCTGCCTCAGGATAGCGCCTACCTGGAGACGGCACAGATCTTTTTCGATATGTCGGCCAAGGTTGGCGTCTCGGGGATGGAGCCTTTGAACTGGACAAAGTACCTGCAGGAAGAGGGATACGAGGACATCGTGCAAAAGATGTACAAGATTCCGACCAACCCCTGGCCAAAAGATGAGAGACTCAAGAGAATTGGCGCCCTGGAGTTGACACACTACAGGGACGGCATCATGAATGTCTTTGCACGGGGCTACAGGGACATCCTTGGCGGTGACGAGACTTACTTTCAAGTCTTGATGGCCAGAGCCAGGAATGAAATAGTGGACCGCAACATGCACAGCTGGGTGCCCTAGTAAGTTTGACATCACATGATCAATCGTGGAATGAGACACTGACCACGGACCAGTTACGTCGTTTATGCTAAAAAGCCTGGCACACTGTCATGAAGATTGGAATTTGGAAATATGAGCGCAATTTGACACATTTTCGGTTGGATATTCGGCGTCCTTGCATGGTGGCACTGTCAGGTGGCACTTTGGCTCTTGAATGAGCATTGCATAGGAAGCGAGGAGAAACACAAGTCTCGAGACAGCAATTGAATCATTTACTTCTCTCTCTACGATTAGCTTTGTTTCCAACGGCCCTCAACCTTCTGTCTTTTGCCTGGCTTTGATGGCAGCAAAGGCCTCCTTCCTCTTCTCGAAATGCTTGATGGCCTCGTCGTGTCCGTCCCACCATTCATTGCTGCGCTTGATGCCCTCATATGATGCTTCAATCTCTCCCTGCAGAAATTGTCTTGTTTTGGCACAACTCATTGGCACGGTGGCCATGAAACCCTTGATCTCGTCAATCTCTTTCTGGTGGAATTCAATGACATGAGCCCGGTTGTGGAAGAGGGCGACCCTGCTGTTCTCGTCCTCAACTGGTAATTCCTCCACGCCGGGGCATAGCCTCGCAGCGTCCTCCCTACTTTTCTGCAAAAGCTTGTAGAGGAGCTCCAGGTGGCGCTTCTCTTTTTCGATGTTGTGCTTCATGGACTTCGGACTGGGTGCATGGTCCAGAAGTCCAGCGGCGAACATCTCGGCTTGCTCTATGGTGTGCTTGAGGGTTTCTTCCTCGCGAGCGATGTCCCGCCTCCACTTCTGCACCTCCCAGAGAACCAAATCCTCCGGCTTCTCACTGGGCCTGCTCCCATTTGGGAACCGCCTGTCCCTTTTCGCCTCTGCCTCTTCCAGATCCTTGATAGAACGTTCCATTTCCTGCTCCTTCCGCCAAAGATGATACCTCGCCAACCATTCTTCGTCTGGCGTTTCTGCCGTGGCAATTTGTCGCTTCAGAAGCAAAAAGTCCGGCTGGTTCCTTCCCTCCACCCGTTGTCTGCACTGCTTGACCTGTTTAAACACCTCCTCCGCGTCCTCCTTGATAGTTTCCATCGCCGCCAGCCGCATCTTGTCCATCTCGAACTCCTCAGCGTTAAAGTCCTTGCCCGGCCACCCATGCTTGAAATACAACTTTTCCACCCCCTTGGGCCAATCCCGGGGTGAACCGTGCTCGTACACCCATGGCACCTCCTCCAGAGTTTCGTACTGCTTCAATATATCCCTCAGCACATCCCCCGCCGGCCTCGAAGGCATGTCATCGTACACATTCTTCCCCTGACTCCCACACCCCAACCTCGGATGATGTCCCTCGTCCTCCTTCTTCAGTTTCTTTCTGGGTCTCTCATCATCACTATCACTACCCCCGTCCTCACTGCTGCTCTCGCAGTCAGAATCCGACCCCAAGTCCTCCGGCGCCGCCAATTCCAAATTCACCACCCCACGCATCTTCCTCAGCACCCGATCCCGACTGGAATTGTCACACTGCTCAAAGATCCCGATCCGGTGACGTTTGGAATCATAGAACAGCACACTCATGTGGTTGCACAGCAAGCTCAGGGGTGTCATCCAGGGCCGCATTTGCTCCCGCCGGTCATCGGCGTACATGGTGTTTCGGCCGTCTTCGACGTCGCTCTTGTTTCGAAAGTCGGCAAAGTAGCCGCCCTGGTAGAAGTCGTGGCATTTGGAGGAGACATAGGGGAGGATGGTGTAGAGGTGGATGATCTGGGGAGCGAGTTGGAGCTTTTGAAAGAAAGGGAGGAGGCGGGTGAGGTCGTGAGGGCCGGGGTGGAGGTGGTGGGCGGGGAGGTATCGCATGTGAATGAGGGTCTGGTAGATTTGGAGCAGCAGGGAGGATATTTCCTCGGCGTTGGCCTTGTCCTGAGGGGATAGGGAGGCGGTGATGGAGTCCATGGTGAGGTGCGTTGTGGCTGGCATCTTGATGGGTCTTGACCGCAAGGAGGGGGAAGATGGGGTGGTGGGAAAGAGGTGATGTTGCTGGTGTTTATGAAGATGAAGGACAGCCCCGGTTTTTAGGCAGCGTGGTGGGGACGAATGGAGGAAGCCCCTGAGAGCCAGGGGCAACAGTGGAGAGGACAGGCGCTATGGACCAATTTTGCTGGGTTAGATCCAGGCAGCAATGGGAGCCGAGGCACACATCCCTGAATGCCTTCAAGAAAGGGGGCAAAAACAGTGTCATGGCAACGGCTCGAGTCTATTTACTTTCTATCATTCAATCATGTAAACTTGTTGTCTGGTATCATTTGCACTGTCCCGAACCCCAAAAAAAGTCCTCCGCTTCCACTTCTTGTCATCATCAATTCATCACCACATCCTTACTGCCCTACTCCTGCACCCCTCCAGGCGCAAGGGAGTTCACCGGACCCGTCGCCTCCACCAACTCTAGCTCAGCGATATCATACTCCCAACCCTCCAACGTCGCGAGATTCCCAACCGTCGGCTTCACCCACCACGGAACCCATCTCTCATTCCCGGCCTGCGTCACCTCCCGGACCGCAATCCATCGATACCCGTCATCACTCGCACCACCCACATTAAACCTCAAGAGGTTCCCATTTGTCCTCCAATTCCGGTACACAAACCCGTTGCCGGCCTCCTCCGGTCGGTAAGAGTACACCAGCCGATAGGCCGAATCAAACCCCTCTGCATTCGACAAGCCGTAGTACCCGGGCACAGGAGGAGGATGGGGGTTTGTCGGCACAACCAGGAGCACCTTTGGTGTCGTTGACGTGAGGGATGTGTTGAGATGGATGCGGTTGAAGTGGTCGGATGGGTTGTACGGGGCGTGAGAGACACCCGGGGAGACGTATGGAATGGAGAAGTTACCGCGGAGGCGCTGGCCGTTGATCACCGAGTTGCCGGCGACAAAGCGGAAGAAGTAATCTTTTCCTTGGGCGCAAGCCGAGGAGGCTAGGGAGATGGAGGAGAGGAGGACGAGTATTGACTTCATTGTTGTGATTGACTTTGGTCCAAAACTTTGTTACCTAACCTTGCGATTGGGAGATTTGATTGAGGAGAGCAGAGAAAGCAGAGCTGAAGTGCAAGTGAACATTGGGTGACTTATATACCAACCAGCCTCACCGAATGATCTTCATATGTCCTGACTCGTACGTCGTCGTTGGTGGATAGGATGGGTGACACCATTTAGCCCTTCACCTTGCCATTGGCCAGCGCGTCACCTGATCTCGTATTCAACTCTCCTCACTGCGCCTGTAGGCCGCATTCGGCATCCCGATGTTACAGCGTCCAATCAACTCAGCCGAAGCAACGTTAGGGCTGAAAGCCATGCCGTTGGAATCTTCCCGTGCTTATCCGCTTTCAACGTTCTATGGGTGAAGGATACGGGGCTTGGCCTGCGTCAATATTGACAACACCATCACCACCACCAGACTGTCGCCTCATTGGGAGACAGGCGCAGTCGGGACAAAATAGACAGACACATCGACAAATACCAAGTTTGTACGCTTTGAAAGATTGTAATTGGCAGGCTTCGAAACAAACCTGGGAGCCATTAAACGATAGCCGACAGCTACTAAAAAGCGAGCCAACATGCCTTTCGACTGACCTACATTTCAGAACCTCCATGCCACATCGTGCAGCCAACCTGACTCCTTGATTTTTCATGGGACGGGTGTGCACTGGGAATAGTGTGGGCTGTTTCCTCATGTTAGCTCCTCGTATTCAACACCCACTAGCCCGAACGGCTACCACTCACTTGACACTTTGACAATTCCAACCTGAACCGCAAGCAGTTGGTCCGGTATAGGTGCTCCATCCACCACCTATTTTCATTCTCTCGTTAGCACAGTCCTCAACATGGTACCCTTCAGAGGAACAAAAGCTCACATTGCCCGTATGGCGTAGCCGTTGCGGTCGGCGCTGCTGTCGTTGTCACAGGCGGTGCCGGCTTATCCACCAATACAGTCGGGTAAGGAAACTTCTTTGCGGTGTCACACGTCCCCCCCGTGACATAGTAGCTCCCTGCCGCCGTCCTGACCGCATTCAAGGTGTTGTCAATCTGGGTCAGATTGGGGTTGTTCCCTGTGAAGTTTACCAGACCGCCGGGGTAGATGACATCGAGCATGATGGCCCTTCCGGCTTCGGCAAAATTCTCCGAGTAAGAGTTCGTGCCATAGGCAGCAACGGCATACCCATCTGTGTTGACGGCGTTGCGGAAGGCCGTGGAAGCAGAATACGCCGTGCCGATGCCCCAGGGGTTGGGTGCACTGGGGGAGAGAATGCTGGAGTCCATGTTGTGGGTGACCTCGTGGAGGAGGGCTGAGGGGAAGTAAGCTCTGGACCGACCGACGATGAGCCCTTCTTGACTCAAGGAGGCAATGTAACCCCCGTACGCCGGATTGTCCACGGGCCAGTCACCATAGACGAGGTAGACGGACGTCGATTGCCGAAGCTTGACCGGGATGCGTCCGATTTCCTTCATTGTTTCACGTTAGAATCTGTCGGTTACACATCCTTACAGGAACATACCGTGGCAATCTGGTTGATGGTTTTGGGAGCAGTGCTATGCCTGCAAACGACAAAGGGGACGCTGCAGTCAGAGAACGTCACGTTGTAGACGGTGAAGTCTGCTGCTGTCCAGGAGTCCCGAGTGACACCCCAGTAGTAGCAAGTTTGGGGGATCTTGTTGTTGGTCCATACGCTGATGGTTGAGCTTGAGACAGGGAGGCGGTTGATGAATTCTTGGTTTCCGAGCGAGCCCTCGTTAGAAAACTCGAGCGTGGGAAAGAGGTAGAGGCCATTGAGGATGCAGTTTGCAGTGGTGGTGGGATTGCAAAAGGGGTAGGGGTCATTGCTGGCGGCGTCTCTGCCATGGATGCCACCAATGTCGGGGTCTGGGAGCCATGCCCGGACAGCTGGCAAGGCCGCGAGGGCGATGAGTGAGAAGTTTTTGAAGGGGGCCATCTTCGGAAACTTCTAGGTGTTAAGCTTGGTGGTGATAGTGGTCGTGATGATGGTTTCTCAACACCAGAAGGGCGAGGAAAATCGACATCTTATATACATGGTTTTACAACAGGCGGCATCCCATGATCATGTCGCTGTGATATCTTCCCACTGTGCCTCGAGCTCACTTCGACCCAGTAGGTCGCCATCACACCCGACCTAACCAGACTGCGTTGATGCCGTGACCTGGAAAGCATGATGAGGCTTTCGATAGTCTACCGGCGGACAGCACTCGCTCGCCAAACAAGCAAAGATGCTGACCTAGGTAAGTGGGAAAACCCGAAAGTGATTCGGTATAGCTAGCTCCCAGGGCCCCTGGTTTTCGGCAAATGCCAAGAAGACTTATTGGTGATGAACATGGGGGTGGTGGTGTGTTCTCGCTTATCTTGTCAGCAAACGGTTGTGTCTCTATGACTTGGGCGGAGATTTCACGTTCGAATTGCCCGATCCCTACCGCAAAGACATGAAACTGTCTGCCGGCTCACCCTTACCTTGAAAGCCGTGTGGTGTTGTCAGCTCAGTGCTCTCAAACGGGAGCGTCGTTCAAGATCACGCACGAAACTCACGTCAGGCTTTACGATGACACGGTCAACAGGAAGGCAGTTAGCTATCGGGTTTGGGTCCACGAGGTAGAGAGACGATGTTGAGAACTTGAGAGGGCCATGGAAATTGGAGATGGGCTTTTCAAATGTATGATGCAACCATCCAGGAACCCGGGCACGCCTCATTGAAAAGTTCGGTCTCTGGTTGGCTGAATGAATGTGTGTTTGTGGCTGCTATGACCGCTGCTGCCTTCCAGGTTCCAGGTTTGCATTCTGCGGGGTAATCAACCTGAACATCCCGTCTTCAGTCGAGCAACATCAGGCAGGTGCTTGCCGCGATATCAACGTGCCACACCAGAATCATGGATGCTCCCCCACACGCCGTCTACCAGCCCCTGGACTCTTCTCGTAACGAAATACGACTTTTGAGCATCACAGGTGAGGTCGAGGGTCGACTCACCTGCCACCTTGAGACAGTGTCGCTGACCGAAAATACGCCATCGTTCACGGCATTGTCCTATGTTTGGGGCCATCTCCAGCTGACTGATGGCATTATCCTCGAGGGAATCAAAGTCAGCATAACTTCAAGCCTCAATGCAGCCTTGAAGTCGGTCACGAGACACTGGCAAGCCGAATTTCGCGACAGGGATCCCGCCACCCTCCGACTCTGGGTATGCGCAGGGCCATCTCAGATGTGTGTATTCATCGTATTGATGCTGACGCTAGAAATACTCACAGGCCGACGGCATCTGCATCAACCAACGTGACAATGACGAGCGTGCCTCGCAGGTTCAACTGATGGCCACCCTCTACGCATCGGCTGAACTCGTCATCGGGTGGTTAGGCACAACTGAGCCAGGTCGTGTAGCCAAGGCGCTCGAGTGCGTCGCTGATATCGGCCCATGGTTCCACAGTATGAAGGCAATGAGACCGGCTGGCGAATGGGAGGGCCAAATAACAGAAAAGGACTTGGCCTGGCTCAACTTCTTATTCCCTCACCTTTGTGACCTGGAGCCAGTAGATGCCGAACATCCTGCGGCTGGTCCAGGCAACACCACATGGTCTGCAATATGCTTTCTGCTTGACCTACCATACTGGCACCGAATTTGGATTTTCCAGGAAGCCGTCCTTGCTGATCGGCTACTATTGGCATCACCCTCGGCAGCTACCCCATACACGATGCTGGAACATATTGCCGACGCTGTCCGCCAGATAGATCGGTGGTGGGTAGGCCATGCTCCGAGCTTCATCCACCCGAGGATTTGGAGGACCATGTTCAGGTCACCACCCCGCTGGGAAAAGGTATACATTATTCAACACGCACGCAACCGAAGACTTGCGTTTGGCGACACCTCACAGGCATTAGGCCTGCCCGAGAATGCAAGAACAACAGTCTACGACCTTGCTTATGCTGCTGCCAAGCTCCAGGCCACGAATAAGAAAGACTACGTCTACGGGATGCTCGGTGTGACCGGCCTTTCTATCAACCCGGATTACAGCGATGACAAGCCATATTATGGCCCTTGGATGGAATGGGTCAAGGCGTGGACAAAACTCCCTGCTCCCAGCACACCAGATCCGCAATTTTGCGAGCTTAAATTTCTATTCATGGCAGGGGTCGGTTTCTTTGATTACCCATCTGGCTGTTCAACATGGGTTCCACATTTTTCCGGTATAGCAGAGAAGCCCCCTGGTACTCCCCCATGGCTGCTTGGGAAGGCCGACTCAAGTTTTGAACCTGGTCCAGCCTTGCTCGAACTAGGCGATGGCTGGCTGAGAGTCTCCGGCCAGGCGGTTCAACGGATCAGCCGTGTGGTTTCGCTGCCCTTGCCCGATTCCACAAACCCTGAGCGTTCGTTGCCGTTGAACAGTTCGGGTATTTCCACGGCTCTGATGCTGTTTATCGGCCAGTTTGTGTCCCAAAACTGCCAACACCCCTCCGGTACGCCCCCTCTTCTTGCTCTCACCAGGGTGTTCCTGTGTGACTTTGCCACGCCACTCAGCGACGTTTTATTCTTCAAGGGGTATCGGACAATGTTGGCCATACTTATATCCGCTTGGGCCACAACTCAGCCGACCTACCCGACAGACTTCTCAAACTTGGACGGCTTTCTGGCTGAGAAGTTAGGGGAGCCGGAATCCACCTTTAACACAATAGAATGGGTGCTGAGAAACTTGTGGACGAGCTCTGAAGCTCGACAAACCAAGTTCGAACCCAAGCTCGAGTGGTTCAAACTGAGCTGGGACGACAGTGATCATATCCTCGGCTCACTTGGTGAGATTGGGTACTTGATTGAAGGGATGGTCCCGTTTGAGACAGACGATGGCCATTTGGGGATGTGCCCCCGAGGGGCCCAAGCGGGCGATCTTGTGTGTGTGTTGCATGGTAGTAGTGTCCCTATCATCCTGCGGCCTGTTGGGGGTCCTTCAACCCAGTATCATCATGTTGGGCTCTGTTCCTTGCTCGGCTTCATGAACGGAGAGACACACCCTTCGGACTTGCGGAGATTTGTCATTGTCTGAGGTTAGAAACACAAAATGCCCGTCAGATCATGACTACCTAGGAATGGTGACCATAACATCAAGTGGCACACCAAGGTTCATGTTGAGTCTCTAGACTCACCGAACCAACAGCTCTCCAAGATATCACCGCCTCGGACAAAACCGACAACTTACCAGCCCAATCTGATCATACGGATAGTCGTCCGTGTCCTGAAACGAGATAGCGGGTCCAACGCGTGCAGGTAGCCCAATGTCTCGTGGCAGGCGGTGCCGGCAGCCGGGGCCCAACGATTTCAGGCTAAATGCGTTAAAGTCAAGACCTCTCGCCTTCCTCTTGCGATGTCACCCCCCGCATTCCCTTGGGCGGGAAACAAGCCACCGACACACGCAACCGGGTACCAGGACCAAGCTACAGCGAGCGGCAGTCGGACGAGATGGGGAAAGCGGATCGATGAGGCTAAGAAGATTTATGCACCTTTTCTCCAGAACAGTTCTTCGCGGGTATTCTCCTGGGATGTAACCTCGTCTGCTACTACTGTGGATCCACTCACCGCTGGCAGGTGTATACCTAGCACACTAATACATCTCGAAATATCCTCGATTGGTGGGACGACCGGCGTCACGGGTTGTTTCTGGACAGAGGAATACAACTCGACGACTTTTACCAGCACGATAGACTCCGTTACGCGAGCTCGGCGGAGCAACGGAATGCTACCAAGGGTCATGGTAGGTAGGTAGCAGTACGTCATGGTATCAGTCGCGATGGGGACCCGGAATATGACTTGGGAGCTCAATGCAGATCGTGGTGCTTGTTTTGGTGCCCCTGACATGTCCTTCTGGAGTATAAAAGGAACGGTTCGTCTCATCTATCTGGTTTGTTTCTGGATGATCTGCAGCTGGAAAACTACACCCCGGTCAACTACCAGAACAAGCATTCACCATGTGGCCATCACCCAAGAACGCCTTCCTTCTCCTGCTCGCCCACTCTCTGGTCGTCAGTGCTTCCCCCATCGACGTTGAGGAAGCTGAGGCGGCTGTTCTCGCCAAGCGACAATGCCCCCAGATTCACGTCTTCGGTGCCCGTGAGACCACTGTCTCCCCTGGCTTCGGTACCGCCGGTCAGGTTGTCAACCTGATCCTCCAGGCCTTCCCCGGTGCCACCAGCGAAGCAATTCAATACCCTGCCTGCGGTGGCCAGGCTAGCTGCGGTGGTGTCCAATACGGCGAGTCTGCTCGTCAGGGCACCAACGCCGTCGCCACGGCTGTGAACAACTTCCACACTCGCTGCCCGAACGCTCAGATCGTCTTGGTCGGCTACTCCCAAGGTGGTCAGATCATGGACAACGCCGTCTGCGGCGGGCCTGACTCTGGCTCCAACATCAACACCACCACCCCTCCCATCTCGGCCAGCGCCCTCAACCAGGTCAAGGCGGCTATCTTCATGGGCTCTCCCAGATATGTCGCTGGTCTGTCTTACAACGTCGGCACATGCCAAGCCCAGGGTGTAAGTTTTCTCTCGTCCAAAAAAGAAAAAAGAAAAAGAAACAAGAGTGGTTGCTAACCTCGAAACTAGTTCGCCGCCCGTGCCCGCGGCTACGTCTGCGGCTCCAACTCGGCCAGCAAGATCCAGAACTACTGCGACAGCGTCGACCCCTACTGCTGCACCGGTAACGACCAGCAGGCTCACCAGGCCTACGGCACCAAGTACGGGCAGCAAGCCCTCACCTTTGTCCGCGCGAGGCTGAACCAGTCTGGCGGAGGCACCACTCCTACTCCCAACCCTACCACCCCCACCACACCTCAGCCAACCCAGCCCAGCAACCCAGGCAACGGTGGCGGCAACTGCGCGGCGCTCTGGGGACAGTGCGGCGGCAGCGGGTGGAACGGGCCGACGTGCTGCAGCCAGGGGACGTGCCGGGCGGCCAACCAGTGGTACTCCCAGTGCTTGAACTAGGCGTGGCTGGAAGGGGAGATAATTCGTGTAAATAGTTACGAGGCAAATGTAAATATTGATGCTAACCCTGGGCTGTTTGTTGTTTTTGTGATCGATGAAAGGGGTTGTGATCATTGCCAACGAGAATGCATAACAATACGATACACAAACATGATGCATAACTGCCCATGACTACACATGCAAGTTATGCAATTTCCGCGCATAACCCCAAAAACTAGTCTAGTCCCTCTTCAGCCACTGGTTATGCAAGGATAACACACACTTTGGCACAAAATATGCCTAACCAAACTTGCCCGACTCAATCAGCTGCAATCCTGCACCCCCTTTCCGAACCCCCCCCCCCGCTTTTTCACCCTCCTCAGCTGAGGTCTTATCTTTCCCCTTGACACATTCACACATCCCCCTTTTTTTTTTTTACTTTCCTTCTCTTTCCCTATTTCTCCAGATTTCAACAAGAAAAATGGCATGCCCGAATTCGTAAACAAGAACATGCCCTACCACGGCGTGACGCCCCACCTGGTCCCCTTTCTGCCCTACATCGAGAAGACGGACGACTCCCCGCTTGATGAGGCGTGGAGACCGGCGGATTCGCTGTCCAGACCGATTGATATCGCGGTCATTGAACGGTGGTTTGGTGAGTGTGATCGAAACCATTGGTGTCATTCCCATGGCAGGGAAAAGGGGGCAAAACCTGTGTGGGTGGTGGATATTAAACGGAGGTGTATAGCTAGATATGAGAGAGGGGAGTATGTTGCCTTGAGTTATGTCTGGGGGGGCCGCTGTGACAATGAGTCGGTTTCTTTGGTCAAGGGGAATTTGGAACGGTTGAGGCAGCCGGGGGGGTTGGATGGGGTGGGAGGGTTGCAGAAGACGATATCGGATGCGGCGAGGTTGGTCGGGGAGCTGGGGGTGGGATATCTTTGGGTGGATAGGTTGTGTATCGTGCAGGACGATTCGGAGGAGAAGGAAAGGCAGTTGATGGGCATGGCGGGGATTTATGAGGGGGCCTACTTCACGCTTGTTGCCGCGCAGAGTGCGGATGCTGGAGGACCGCTTAGTTCGAGGCCATTGCAGAGGGTAAGGGCGTCGTGGTGGGGGTCGTTGTTGACGTTACCTACAGTAGGGTTAATGGGGAAGCGGAAAAAGGAGGCAGATACGCCTTGGAGAAGGCCGGCTAATAATAGGGAGGTGATGAACTCTCATTCTATTGACTTGTTGAGGACGGTGTGGTTCCAGAGGGGGTGGACCTTTCAGGAGTATTTGTTTAGTGGGAGAAGAGTGGTGTTTCACAACAATACTGTGAACTGGTGGGTTCTCTGCCTCTAGGAGTAAGTGAAAAGCTGACTGACAGAATTAGGGAATGCCGGTGCGTGTCTTTGCATGAACATCAACAGCCGCTTGGTTCGATTTCAACAGGGGTACCTTCAGTGCCTCTCTCTCGACTAGACTATTGGCCCAACTTCCATCGTTTTGCTCGACTCGCGGCACTATTTGCTCCAAGAGTCTTCACATTCGCTGAAGATGTCCACGACGCCTTTGCTGGTGCGGGAAACCACTTCGCAGCAACATTTCCTGGAGGACTGATTAGTGGTTTGCCGGGAGGCTGGTTCTTCGATACTGCCCTTTTATGGCAGCCCTACTCGCCAATGTGGAGACGTGTGGCTTCCAACAGGATTGCAAAGGGAGAAGAAGTTTTGCCATCTTGGAGCTGGTTTTCCTACAGGGGTAATATACAAAGCGAGAGCTGGGCGGCGGGATGGAGCTATCTCGCCACTTCTCAACAGGAAGGCGCATGGCAGGTGTTCCCGACAGTACATTGGGAGCACTCTGAAACAAGGGACAGCCCTCGGCTTCCAGCCTCCGCCCCTGAAACCGGTTTACGAACCCCAAAAACTAGCGAAGATTGGAAAAAGTCAGACGGCCGCTACACCCACCCATCCATACCTCACATCGAGTTCTCCCGCCCCATATCACTTCCCCCTTTCGACCATCCACAGCCAGCCATCGCCCAGAGGTCACGGTACCTCCACTGTACAACCAGACACACCACCTGGGCTCTCCACCCCAAAGCCTACCACGCCTTCGCAGGCAACTGCGCCATCCTTGCCCTCTTGGATCAGTCAGGAAATCTCGCCGGGCATCTCAGAGTCAACACACCCGAATCAGACATCCGGCACCGCATCCCCACCGACCCCATCGACCTGATCGAGCTCTCCAAAGGGCAGGTGGAGCTACAGCCCCAGTCACCCGAGTCGGCCCAATCGGAAAAGGAAGAGCGTCTCGAGATTCTCCAGCGAGATTTGAGCTTCCCTTTCCCGGTTCCACTGATGGAAGAGCTGAAAGCGCCTCAGGCGAGAGAGAGAGACTTGGTGCTGCATCCACTTGCTGACGTATTTGATGAGTGGTCGCTCCCGCTTTGGCCGGAGGCGAAGAACAAGGGAGTCTATGAGTTTTATAACGTTATGTGGGTGAAGTGGTTGGATGAGGGGGAAACCATGGCGGAGAGGGTGGCCGTTGGGAGGATGGAGAAAGGGGTTTGGGAGGGGAGGGAGAAGGCGGTGAGACGCGTAATGATTGCTTAATGTGAATGTTGTTCTTACTATTTACGCTGATCGTGGTGGCCTAGTGACCTCTATCATTCTATATAGGTGTATCTCTGCCCTTGAATCGCTATAGAAGTGAGGATAACGATCTGTGTCCGCAGGGTTAATAGGTAACCCGTGATAGCACGAATTCGTGTTTGGGGTGGACGGGCGAAGCCAGAATTGCGCCGTTATTTTCAAGCATGGTTGTAACTTGGTAGTAGGCCTGGTTGTAGCCATCCATAGTCCTGTAGTCGATGGGGGCATGCACCTTGACAAGATGAGCGTTGCTGCTAAGGTAGGATGAGGGAACAATGCGCGAGACGTCCGGGTACAAGATATGATCGAGTGAAGGGTCGAGGCTCAAGGTGACTGTTCGCTGGGCCCCATAGAAGTTGAGGTGGGAAGTGTTTGCCAGTCGAGAAGCTCGCGTATGAACTCCCGCTGCTCTGTAGATCCAAAGGAGGTTTTGAAAGGGGTTCGATAAATGGGACACAGTATGTGAATGTTGATATGGATGTGTTGGAGTAAGGAGATATCAAAGGGAGTGCCACACGGCGCACGAACTGGGCCTCTGATATGAGTAGGCTTGGGATGGTGGCGGGCTTAGTTTCCAACCAAGATGCACCCGGTCCCTCTTGGGTCCAGTCTGGGTGAGTATAGCATTAGTGACCACAAGGCGAGGTCGCTGAAAGTCTTCATCGTCGATGAACCGTTGCCAAATCATGTGGGTGTTGGATTTCAACTTGTGTACCTAGGTAGGTACCAGTACCCGGCCAGACAAGGACGATGGCAAGTTTTTGTTGGAGAATGAAGAGGCGGTGATTGGGCAGTTGGTGTTGGGATTCTTTGAGAATGATCCGTAGTATCCGCTGCCGATGATGGAGGAGGGGAGTGTCGATGAGCAATAATGGGCGGCATTCAGGGGGGAGTGTCAGAGAGTGGCGGCCGAGATTCTAAGAGATTCTATTGATTTGCGGCATTTGCCTACAAGGTTTCTGGACGCTTGTGCGGAGAGGGAGCGTGAGAACCTGCAGCAAGGTCTGGGTCACGGACATAGACAATACAAGGGATAGTAGGTTAGAGTGATAGATTGATCTTGAAACGACATAGATGTCAGTAGAAGCTGACCTCCAGCTACCCTATCTCGTCTTGTCCACAACTTGCCATCCCGTGATGTTGCTCTTTGCAAAGGTAGCATCCCCCATGCCAAAGTTTATGCCACAGAGACCCCAAGCACGTTTTGTCAGATCGAGACCCTGGGTATCATCACCTTTCTGTACAAATTTCCAGGCCGGGTAGTGTTGGGTGTCGAGTATCAGCCGGGCTATCACGGTGCTCATTCGAACCTGCGGCACAGCCGGGTGACGTGGAACGTGCTGCCTCCACAGAACGTTCTCCCAGTACTCCTCCCTTTTGGTTCTTTTCTTGCTTGTTCTCCCGCCAATCCCGTTCCGCATGCTTTGCAACACCTCGAGGTTGTCTTCAAAGTCCAAGACTGGCTGGTCGGAGCGCGTGTTTGCCATGCTCTCAATGATGTACGCGGTCGAGATGAGCCGGAAGACCAGGGGACGGCAAAGGCGAGAATCGTTGTCGTTCACACTGTCCGTGATCGGCCACTCGTCAAACGTGAGCGAGATCGTGGTTGTTCTCCAGCTACCGGGGGGCGTGGGCAACTCTTGTCGGGCAACCAGTTGTTGGGTAAAGAGAGTGGTGCCCTCCGGGGTACGGTGACCGCCAGACCTCCCTGGAATGATTGATGTTGCCCTCATGCGAGTACAATGTATGTTGACATGCATGTGCATGATGAGGGCGGGATCGAAAAGAGCCCCGGCTGGCCAGGGGGAAGGGCTGGGTACGGTTGGAGCCTGAAATGTCGAGAAAATAGCATCGAGACTGAGATGCCTGCGTAAGAGCTGATCACTGGCCAGGAAGTCAGGCTGTTGCGGCGCAGGCACGTTCTTTGAAAAGGGGACGCCGGGCCGTCCTAGACCATGGCGGCAGATTTTAGGTTGAGAACTCTGGTAGGAACTTGGAGGCAGGGAAAAGGTGCCATCCCAGGAGGCCAAATCTTCAAAGCTTTGGGTGAGAATATCGCGCGTCGGGTTGAAGGGGAGCACTTGAGTAGGACAGGACATCTCAGGTGACTCGTATCCGAATGAGACTTGGTAGAAGATTCGCATTGCTGCGAGACGGGACTCGTGGCATACATGAAATAGCGTTGACGGAAGCTGGCAGTGAATTTTCCAGTAGCCCTGGGGAATTGCTTTGGTGTTTTCGAAAGACTCGGTCTCGTCCTGATCGCGACAATACATGTTGACGCGTACAATTCTTGAACGAGCAGCCTGTTCAGAATCAAGAAATTCTTCCCATATCACGAGTCGGATCTCGAAAGGAATACTGTGAAGAAGTGGGGTTAAGGCTTGGCAGCCTTGGCTATTATGAGCTTATTAGAGTAGGGTGGCCTTCGGGTATTTAAGATAGTTTTATACGGAGGATTTAGTTTACGGAGGATTATTTAGATTTTACGTGATTTTTTAGTTATTATAAAAGCTTATTAAGTTTAATAAAGCTTACGGGAGTATTTGGAAGGGTATAGAAGGTTTAGGAAAAAGGAGAGTTTTTTAGTAATATTTATAGTCTATATAAATTACCTTTTTTACGTTTTTTAAATTAGACTTTTACTTTTTAAACTTTAATTAATATTTTAATATAATTAAGTTTTTTAAATTTATAATTATAAGCTTAACGTTTTTATTAAGCTTAATTAATATTATTTAATTATTTTTTTATTTATTTTT